>CABHPP010146308.1:9683-20150 GCA_902168425.1 Peromyscus attwateri
TATATATATATATATATATATATAGTTGCCCACTTGTTGCCATGGTCACCATAAACAGATTCCTAGTTAATTTTAGAGAGTGAAATGGTCTATGTTTTGATATTCTTATATAAATCTTTATGCACTAGTATTAAAAAAGCATTGGCTTCCTTCCATCAGCAACTCACAGAAGAGAGACAAGTTTGTCCTTGTAACTCCAGAGGGATAGAAATAAACTCAAAAGCTAGAGGTAGCTGAAGGCAGAGGAGAGCTTAAGTAAAAACTAGTATCAATAGTCTGATCATTATACAACCGGTAGCTGCGTTTGGGGTTGAGAGCACTTGCACTTGCTGCTTTTGCAGAGGATCCAGGTTTGGTGCCTTGTACCTACATAGGTGCCTATGACTCTAACTCCTGGAGACAGGACATGTACTTCTAGACTCTGAGAGGATGCATGTGCGTACACACACACACACACACACACACACACACACACACACACATTAAATAACCGAAATAAATCTTTTAAAAATGGTACAGACTGGATTCCTGACTAGTTAGGGCCTTAGGAAGTTTTCAAAAGTTTATGTTTGAACTCAGATATCATTTTTACTGACCCAGAGGGAAGAAAAAAGGAGGCCTCTTTCAACAGCAACACTCAGAACTCCTCATTCAGGGTTCTAGAGCACAAAGCAGTTTGCCCAGTTAGCCTGGCACCCATAACTCTTCAGTCCTTCATCTGTGCAAACACCTTACCAGAAATAATAGTCCAACCTGCAAAGGTCTTGGCTGTTTTTGTGAGAATGCCCTCCATACTGAGGGAACAGACTCTAATCCAAGGAATAAACAAACCCTGGCTGGTTAGCCTGCTTCAGGTCACAGAGAGGCAACAAGATGTAATAGGCGGAGCAGAAAAAACAAAGTGACATTTCCCTACTTCCTTGAGTTTCTGTCAGGCATGGGGCTCGGAGTTTTACCAAAAGTATTTCTTTCTTCCTCAAGACAATTAGATAAACAACGGGATCCACCCTACTTACCTCCCACACAGGTAAAGTGAAGTTTTTAGGTTACCGGGGTCCGACACCCCATTTCTGAAGGGGTGACCTAGCTCGAAGTCTGCCCTTGTACTCTAGCACTCACAAAGGAAGGTTTAGGCAGCAGGATGTATTTCTTTACTAAAGTTTAAAAGAATGCTGATTTAGTGTTCTCCACTACTTAATTTGTATCATCTGGGCAACACCTCCCCTCCCCCTCCCCCTCAGGGAGTCCCGGAGGAAAAGAGCGCAATTCTGATTTCCAAAGCTCACCCGCCTGGCCAGATGCGCGCCTCTGCTCAGCACCGTACTTACTTACCGTGACACAGGAATTTAGACTGTTTACTTTCTTAGACCCCATTTCTAGCTCGAAAAATTTGCATGGGCTCTGTCAAAGGAAGCACTCATTACCTGAGAGATGCGTGTTAAGGGATTTCTTTCAATGGCAGAGAATCCCTATCTCCTTGGGTTTTATTTTTAAGTTCTTTCTGTTCTGTTCACGTGCATTTTTTTTTTGGTATGATTAGAAGGTGTTAGAATCGGGGGGCCTTTATTCCCGGGGTGTTTTTGGCATAAGTAAGAACTGCTGTGAGAGCTTCCCCCACACACAGGAGCGTCACAGACACCTCTCAGAGGGTGCGAGCAGAGCCCCCCTCAGGCTTTGCTGAGAAGACAGCAGCCTGCCACGTGGGGCTGGAGGTGATAGGGAAGGTGATGGGAGCCAGCTGGAAAGAGCACAGTGTTAGGAGGCATCATGAGATTCCATTCCAGAGCGGACCCAGAGTCATGGTGTGGGGTGTGGTCCTTTTGGCCCACTCGGCACACGCGGTGGGGTTGACAGCGGACATCTTAGGACCATGTAACATCGTTCATTGGTTGGGAGTCTTCAGTCCTTTGGAACTAGATGTGAAGCCATCTCTTCTGGGTGTAACTTCGTTCCTCGTCCGTCCTCTTGGACTCTGTCTGTGAATTAGCTTCCCAGTAGACTGACTCAAGATTCCAACCCTGTGACCAGAATTAGTTTTTTCTGTTTATATAAAAGCACATTCCTTGAGAAGGTGCAGAGTCACCTGGAAAGCACTCGTATAAAATGACTGTGGGGGAGATTATGTACTCACCCTTGAGCACAGGGCTCACTGTCCCTCACACACAAGCCAACAATGGATCTAGACTTCAGAACTTAGTCTCCAGGAGTCCAGGGGCCAGTGGCCGACTCAGTCTTTCCCACTGGGTTCAACCCAAGCCTTCAGCCTGAAAGCTTTTGACGACAGCAGAGCCAGAAGCATAGAAGACACTGGTCTCCAGGACATGACTATTTCACTAATGCTTGAGGCCCGATTTCTTGTCCTTTCTCTTGCCAGGGACAGGCATCCCTCCCAGAGTATCTCCAACAAATGATTCTTCCCTTTTCGTCTCACCTTTTTCTCTAGCCTTTGTGTAGCTAACTGTTCCGTTCTTGAACAGTATTTACTTGGAAGGTTACACTATAAAAACCATGTGGCTATAATGCAGTAGAAGTATTTAGAGGTGGGTGGGAGGCTTGGGGATTTAGCTCGGTTGGTAGAGCTCTCATCCAGCATGCATGAAGCCCTGGGTTCAATCCCCAGCATAGTCATAAACTGGGCATGTTGGCCCACACGTGTAATGCCAGCAACTGGGAGACAGAGGCAGGTGAATGAGAGGTTTAAGGGTATTTTAATTTCCTTGGCTATATAGGGAGTTTGAGGCTAGCCTGGGCTAGGGGCCCTGTCTCAAAAAAAAAATATATCTTGCATGGGGGTGACATGCCTTTAATTCCAGCACTCGGGAGGCAGAGGCAGGTGGATCTCTGCGAGTTCAAGGCGAGCTTGGTCTACAGAGCTAGTTCCAGGACAGCCAGGGATACACAGAGAAACCTTGTCTGAAAAAAACTGTGTGTGTGTGTGTGTGTGTGTGTGTGTGTGTGTGTGTGTGTGATTCATGTGTATATAAAGCCCATTTGTCTAGAACATTCTAAAGGATAAATCATCTCCTTTCAGGATCGTTGGCTGCAAGGCTCCAGTTATCTCATCTGAAAGGGGATATTAGAGTTCACTTATAAGTCCAAGAGAATGAACTTAGACTGGAGACAGATATCTGCAGTCAAGGTCATATGTCAGGAGCAGTTTGGTCCATTATAGTTGCTTTGAACTTCAGTTGTCTTACCATTTGATCCCTAACCCTCACTCACTAAAGAGCCAAAGTCCTGGAATACAATTGGTCAAGCTCAATCTGTGTGGTTCAAGCCTGGCTTTTTCTTCTAAAGAGATAATCATTAACTTTTGTCAGTGGACATCTAGTACATATGTGTGCCTTCCTGTTTTATACCTGAACGGTACCTTCTAACAACCCACTCCTGTCCTCTAGAGGAGAACACAATTATAAGATTACTTTGCAAAAGTGAACAAACTCTACCATTAAATCCAGTTGCAACTTCCAGCTGCTTAATTTTGTGTATAGCTGTGTACTTCCAAAATCTTCACTAAAGCCTTCCAGTATCGCTTAATGAACTTTTTAATTGGCTCTTTAAAATAGTAGTGCAATCAGCCTCCTCATTTGATTCATGAACAAAAATCTCCAGAAAGGCTGAAAGGGAAAGTATGAATCATCGTTTAAAGAGATGCTTTTTAACTGTGCCATAAGACAAACAGGCACATTAATCAGTGTGTACTCCAGGGCATGCTACATACCTATATGGTGGAAAGTGAGCAGAATCCTATCTCACCAGAGACAATAAAGGTTTGAGCTTCACATATGAGATGACATTTTGTTTTTAGAAATGCCTGCTTCTGAGAACAATGAGTGTGAGGCTTGTTACAGTCTTCAAGGGCCTGGATGTCTACAAAAGTGACCTCTGGTTCTATGTAACACATATGACATAAAAATGAGACAACAACCTTGGTAATGTGGGGGAAAGTCTTTCAGCATATGCCTGCTTGAAGAACCTCCATCATTATAGAGTGAAGACTTTTGAAAAAGTCTTTAGAAATAGCACAATTTGAAGGGATCACATGGGTGCAGACATGACTTATTGAGTCACATGTTCTCTTTATTTTGCTATTGTGGGAAACCAAGGCTATTATGTGAAAGATGAGTGTGTTTCTTCAGAATGAAGACCATGTGATTCATCACTGGACCTTTGCTATTCATCCCCACTCACTTTGGGAGGCTATTTGCTCAGGGGTATAGGTCTGATCTTACTGGGCCTCCTCCCAACAATGTTGGCCTAACACATACAGTCTTCTCAATACGTATTTGCTAAACGACTGCGTTGTGAGACTGACCATGGGAGGCACAGCAATCCTTCTGGTCCAGGAAGAATTATCCTCATTCACTTCAGCTTCACTATGAAATTAAGAGGCCAGATATGAGCTACATAGTGGGTGCAAATAGGTTTCAACTTACAGATATTATGCACTCAGTCTCATTTTGGGGGGCTCTGCATTCGGATACTGTCTTTGGCCAGATTGTATACTCATAGTATGAGTAAGCAAGACCCTGCCTCATACAAAAGGGACTAGAACTTTGAAAATTTTTACATTTGATGATCTATATGCCCAGTTCACCTATAGGTTGCTCTAGCTATAATTTTTCATGGAATGAAGAAGAAATAATGTGTGAAAGAAAACCTTAATAGTATGCAAAAGATGTGAGTCATCATCACCCTCCTTTTTATCTAGGTAGAATCTTACCCCCACCCCCCACCCCACCCAGGCAATTCCCTAGAAAAATCTTGCTTCTCAAGTGTTGGGGTGAAATCAAGGCGAAGAGGCTGTGGTGTACCTGGCGTGCCAGATGCAGACGGGAGGAGCCCACGTCTTTGACTGATAAAGAACCATTTCAGATGCTTGTTTGGGATACAGGCTCTGAGCCCCACCCTAGAATAAATGACTCAAGACCTCAAGACTGAGACTTGGAAGAAACATTCATACTAAAAAAAATTTCCAAGATGCTTCTGATATGATGCCAAGAATGGCAAGCACTGTTTTTAGTGGCTGAATCATAGTCCCCAAAGCATCCGAATGGGGTGAAGTGGATGAAATAAGACACCAGGAACAAATGTAAATGCCTCAACCGAACAACAGCAGGAGTCGGGGAGACGGAGGCTAACAGCTCTGTAGAGTGAGGTTGCAGTCTCTCAGCATGAACTGGGTCTGAGATGCAGCCCACCAAAACAGCTGTGGTCAGGATGGGCTGAGTTCATGGCAATGTGGTTTTCAGAGCAAGAGAGATCCGCCTTCCCTAGTCTGCCTTCTTAGGAGACAACTAGGGTATGTTCTCATTTAATATATCAGTTAGTATTTGGAGTAGTAGTATTGAGTAATCAGTGGTAGTCACAATAATTTTAATAGAGTCTATCATTGGTCAGTTTCCTCTGTACAACATTTTCCTAACCCTAAATAAGACCTTTTTATTATCTACATATGGAATGAAGCTTGGTGGTGAATGTACCACTCATATGTGGTTGTTTATCCCCTGAGTCTCACATCCTGCTTGGAGAACATATGGCAAGATAGTTGAAAATCATGTCATCAGAAGTGCTAGTGTCCTTTATCCTGAGGCAGAGTGAGCGGCTGTGTCTGTTATTACTTACCAAAGGCCTGGCGTTTCTTGGAGAGAAAGGCAAGCATTGTTGAGCAAGCCCTCAGAGGACAGAACTTGACCAGTGGTAAAGGTTACAGAGACACAGACCTTTGGATCACACCAACCCAAGATATTTCTTCAAAATCAATATATGAGCTACATAGTGGGTGCAAATAGGTTTCAACTTACAGATATTATGCACTCAGTCTCATTTTGGGGGGCTCTGCATTCAGATACTGTCTTTGGCCAGATTGTATACTCCTATCCTAGTATGAGTAAGCAAGATCCTGCCTCATCCAAAAGGGACTAGAACTTTGAAAATTTTTACACCTGATGATCTATATGCCCAGTTCACCTATAGGTTGCTCTAGCTATAATTTTTCATGGAATGAAGACAAAGATAGGGCAACCTCCAGGGAGTCTGGGAACCTGTTGACTAGGAACACTGAAGAACATTTTGAGTGGGTGACCTCAGAGGCCCTGGAAGGAACTGGGCTCTCATGAAGCTTGGCCTGTATAGTGTTGTACTGAGTATGGTGGCTGGGATGAGCTGTTGTGTGGACAAGGATGACTGTCTTGGGCTTGGGCAACTCCTTCTCTATACCCAGAGTGCCAACAGCTTCACTCTTGACCTTTGACTTTTACTGGAAAGTCTTTTACTCACCTTTGACACTGCTTCTATGAGCCTGGATTTAGTCATCTAACTGCAGATCTCCAGCACCCACTTAGGGCACTCAGCCCACCTGGCAACCGTATAGAGAGCAAAAGAAATGATGACCTATGTGATTTCAATCATAAACATTAAATACTGGGGTTAGACAAGCCTCTCAGCCACATTCCGTCTCTCATGCTCTTTCATTTCCCTGAGGAGTAATTGCCTAAGACCATGGTGAGGTATGCTATCGTGGAGCCTGCATCCCTCAGTGTGATGTCTCTTGGGTTAGACGTGTCACCTCCTGTTTCTCACCAAAGGTCTGTTCTTTCTGTCTGTTCCTCAAGGGAAAATATTTACTGTCTTGGGAGTCAGAGAGGCCGGAGCTGAGCTCACAGAGCTCTCCTGCCGCTTCATAGTGCCGCCTTCTCTGAGAGCCTGCCCTCGGGATCATGTCCAGCACTGCGACAGCTCTGTGGAAAGACAGCTGTAAGCCCACAGCACCGCTGAGGAGCTTGATCAGCTGCGACTGAGGTCTATAAACGAACACACTGAACACTATCCTGGGGAATTCTGCATGTTAATCCCTCTGTGCGTTATTTTCATGTGGGCATTGCGTACTCAAAACCAGAGTTAGTCTCATGGTTGGAAAATAGAACTTAGAGTACAATAGAATTTATTCCACCCCCGTGTGCGCGTGCCTGTGTACAGGAATGCGTGCATGTGCAGAGGCCACAGGAAGACATCGGGTGTCCTGTTCTGTCGCTTTCTGCTTAATTCCCTTAAGAAAGGGTCTCTCACTGAACCTGGAGCTAGACTGACCTCCGGCAAACCCCGCAGAGTGCTTGGGTTATGAGGTGCAGCTAGGGATGCTGGTGATTCAAACTCAATTACTCACCTGTGTGCAGCGATTGTTCTTATCTGCGGAGCCATCACTCCGGTTGGAATTTGTCCTTTTAGATGACATGAAACACTAAGTGCAAACTGGTAGTTTCCTCCTCACCTCCCACCTTTCCAGCCCACCCCCTCGTTTTCTGTTCTTTTCTCCCGAATCTCCCAACTCAAGGCTGCAGGAGTTTACTGACTGAAGAAAGAAACCCCTTCCTTTCTGAGCTCGCCCATGCAGCTCTCACTTAAGGGTGTTCTTTTTCTCCTGCCTCTCAGCTCCTTTGCTGAACCAGGATCAGAACTGGGTCGCCGGACATTGTTTCTCTATGCACAGCGAGCCCAGAGTCCTCGCTAAGTCTGAGGCGCACACCCATTTGCTAGGAAGGACTACTCTTGCAAGGTCCAGCCGGCATTTGCAGTCACAAGCACCAGAGGTTTCCCGAGTGCCTGTTTATCCTGTGTCAAAATTCTTCTTGTGATGGCTCACCACTTCAAGAAATTTTCCTTTCTTTCCTGGAATTTTCCACAGGATACTCTACCCAAAAGGTGAAATTTTCTTCTGCGGAAATATAAATATGCCACTTACAAATTAAAAAAAAAAATGTTGTGAGTGCCACTTTCAGAAGGAAAAATTCTCCAAGCAGGAGATCCAACTTTTTAACATCTAATTGCCACTGAAAGACGTGACTCTCTAGGCTAAGAACAGATTTCCCCCGAGGGACACAAGCAAAAAGGAGTTTGGAAGCAGTGGTAGGCGTGGAAGTTCTTAAGAGAAAGGAGCGAGCCGGGCGGTGGTGGCACATGCCTTTAATCCCAGCACTTGGGAGCCAGGTCAATCTCTGTGAGTTCAAGGCTAGCCTGGTCTGCAGATCAAGTTCCAGGAAAGGCACAAAGCTACACAGAGAAACCCTGTCTCAAAACAAACAAACAAAAAAAAAAAAATAGAAAGGAGCGAGCACGCAGATCAGGGGTTGCGTTAGGATGGAGGCCCCACACATCTGCTCATCTTGTTTCCCTTCATTAATTACTACATGGGCTCTCAGGCTGTTGGAAGGCTGCACGGCCTAGAGCAAGTGACATCGCCCCCCTGTAGTTCACAGGGCGACCCACACATTTGCTATAAGAAACAAATAAGCAACTAAATCTCCTGCATGTTGAATGGCTTCCCGTCAACAGAAGTACTGAAGGAAGCTGGAGCGAGCAGAAAGTGTGGCTGCTGGAGCAAGCAGAAAGTATACGGAGCATCTACCCTGTACACAACTATGACTAAGAGCAAGGGTCAGCAGGAGGCCAGGGCTGGCCTGATGTGCACACTCATGGTCTTAGGAAGAACAAGCTTGAGGGGGTGTCAAAAGATGTAGTTCTCAGACGATGTCATGGAATTCACACCGGGAGGTGGCAGGGTGGGGCTGAGGACCTGACTTCAATCCCCAAGACCCACGTGCGGAAGGAGATAACTGCAAGTTGTCCTCTGACCACCACTTGCGTGCATATGTACACACACACACACACACACACACACACACACACACACACATACACACACACACATTCTTTGAAGACCATCTGGGTACATATGTGCTTTGATCAGAGATTCCAATCTTATTTCCATGTGTCAGGAACTTGAAATTTGACTGTGGGCAGGGAACTCACTCTGAGGCCTAGCAGCCCATTTTCTTAGTAAAAGAACCAGCTAGATCTGGCGTTCCTCCTCTAGCAGTGATACCTAGCAATTTCTGGTTTGTGGTCACTCTCTTTAGTGCTGAGAAAGGAGACAAAAGATCACACTATTACACTAAATGTACTTTTCGGAAGAACAAAGAGAAGAATCTCGATGATCTAATAGAATAGGGGAACTGTACCCCGTTTCTAGTAATTCCTGGCAAGCACCTTCTAGCAGAAGCAGCTTGCGTCCCCTCCGCGAAGTGTTTGTGGAACCGGAGATGCAGATTGTACGTGGAAGTCACAATCTTCCTGTCTCCCTGACAGATATTTCTGTCAGGGACATGTTGAATATCTTTGAATGTCTGATAAGGGACGGGAAAGGGGAAATGACATTTTATGTTAATTTTATTCATTTCATCAACTCATGCCAAGTACACATTATGAGCCTGCAAGCATGGCCTGTGGAAACCCCACTCAATTTGGGTCCTATAAAAGTTACAGTGTTGTGTAGGAGAAGGAGATGTAATATAAAAATCTACTTTACAAGACCCACTGAAATAAGACTTGGAGAGAGGTTAGATTCACATCTACTGGGCTAGTTTGGAAACACTTCACACACAGAGATGGGAGCTTGAAAGTTCAGTAGGAGACTTGGGGAAAGGGAATTCCAGACTATGACTATGGCATGAATAAATGATGGGAAGTGGAAAATTTGGGGTATTTCTAGGGCCATGTTTCTGAAACACATGACCATGAGTGATCTCAGAGAAAGAACCAGAAGGGGAGGGTTTATTTGCTTTTCTTAGTGTTTTTTTTTCTTTTTATAGTCACCTTAATCTTAATTGAATTTCCTTATGGCACTTACTAGAGAATTTCGCCCAATATTTATTTATGGAACAAAGAATGAAAAAGAAAATGCTTAGGAAGATGATGCCAGTATTTAAAAACTCAATAAGGTACCTGCTGATCAGGTACCCAAAGCCATACGGAGATGATAAATATTCCTGAAAAATGGGCCTTGGTTTTAATTGTTTTTATTAGTAGGAAGAGCTCTGTTGTAGCTGGAAGAAGACTTGGAGATTGTGGTAGGGTTCTTGGACAAGAATATGTTGTCTTCCAGGTCACTTAGTAAAAGATCCAGGATTGCTTAAAGGGGATTTTTAAAAAACAAAACACACATTGGCCACCTGTTCAAAGCCCCATTACAGACTCTGACCTTAGGCCCAATCAGCTGACTTTTCCATATCTCAGCTTCTTCCTCTGGAAATTGTGGCAATGTTGCTGAGTCACTGTGGCAGGCTCACAGTGGGTGTGAGAGGCCACTGAAGAGGACTACAGACTTACTCTAGGACTCCATCCAGGCCTGTGCTTCTTGCTCCAGGATCCAGGTTCATCACAGGCATGTCTGAGGAATAAACAAGGCCCTGAGCACTAACAGCACCATAAAAGCATAATTGTTTAAAGCCAGCACTGTTGGGAACACTTACCAAACACAAACATGGAATAGTCAATGAAAAAGCAAGTACACCCATCTAAGCACATCTATTTACCACCCAGTTTATTCTCAGGGCAACAACAGGGAAAAGTTACGACAGTGAACACTAATGGGAGATTGGAAGAAGAAGAAGAGGAGGAGGAGGAGGAGGA
>CABHPP010146308.1:20250-44571 GCA_902168425.1 Peromyscus attwateri
GAAGAAGAAGAAGAAGAGTTTTCTGGAGAATTTATGGAGCATATAAAGCACAAGGCACAAGGACTATGCCCAGATCTATGTGAAATCCAGTCTCTGAAATCTAGGGATTGGAAGACACGTTGGTAATCCGCCCCCAACCCCAGCAATGGCAACTGTCGTTGGCATGGGGCAAGGCAGTCTCCCCAGGACATCTAGTCTCCCTTGGGGCAGCTTATATCTTTGAAAAGTTTCCTTTTTGGAGTTGAGGTCTTCTCCCTTAACCTTCGGAGTCTTCAGAAGAGTCTTCAGAAGAGCCCCTGGAGCTCACCTAAGACAAACTCAGAAAGTCTACATCCCAGCCCCTGGATGTGTACCCCTCACTGACTATTCTTCCACCCATGTCTCAACACTCCAAGGGAATGTCGAGACGGAATGGGATTAATTGTTAGGAGAGATGTGGCTCTTTCTCTGGTAAAGTCTCCCTGCCCCCGAACATTTCCTCTCTACTGTTGAATCTTTCGGTGACCATGGGTCCCATTAACTCACTCTTTGGAATCCTAACTTCCATGACTCATTTACCGTTCCCTTGACTGCTCATCGGGGCCATGGGGATGCATTATTGTCTCTTTCCCAGTGAATTCTTCATTAAGTATTTCTGTTTAAACTTTCCTTTCAGATTTCCTCCCCTAAGACCGTACTCACATTGATCTCAAATACTCCACCCTTAATAGTTGCAGAAACCAGGCGGCAGGGGCTTTCTCAAAGACATTTTCCAGACCTCCCTTAGAAATGCTCCATTTGTCTTCATTCATGACAAGGGCCTACCTTGTCCCTTCATCAGGTTCTGCTGATCTACAGGTCTGTGACTATATATATAGAAGTCATACGTGCTCCTTGTTGTCCCAA
The DNA here is from genome assembly GCA_902168425.1 of Peromyscus attwateri. Taxonomy (NCBI): domain Eukaryota; kingdom Metazoa; phylum Chordata; class Mammalia; order Rodentia; family Cricetidae; genus Peromyscus; species Peromyscus attwateri. Next base: position 21,136 of record CABHPP010146308.1, read on the forward strand.
GTTCTACGTAGTGTTGAAATTATCACTCACCTTCACCTCCAGTGTCGAAGCCTCAGCTAATGATTCTGCTTACATTTCTGTACGTGGCCGAGGGATGGAAAGGAAGCAACCTCCCCCAGCTGACTGTCAGAAGAAAATTATATGAGCATCACCTGCTGCCACCAGCACAGGTTAGAAGATGATGAGATCTGGAGTCTGTGGTTCACTTTTCTTGTCTTGCTTATGCTATTTATTAGACGACTCTCCAGATAGGAATGTTCAAGAACAAATGAAGCACTTGTGTGGCAGGGCCTGGCTCATGGTGGCTGCTGCATCAGTGTGAGATGGGGCCGTCAGGGTGGAATTCATCATGACCTCTGAAACAACAGAAGTTGACATGACGACCATGAAGGATTGCGCTTGAGGAAAAATGAGTCCTCTGACAAAGGAATGGGAAAAAACTAGTATTCAGGAAGAGAAACTGCCACTAATTCTCAAAATAATATCAGACTGCTTTGCGTGCAACAGGAGGCAAAATGCAGAGAACACTAGAGTTAGAAATTACTCCACATTCAGGAAAAGTCAGGGATAGGTTACTATCAAAATTCCTTGGGACTTTTTCACAGTTCAGTGTCTCAGCATTTTAATTGTCTTATCTAAGCAAGACCATGTGCATCAGGATCTCAGACTGTCCAGGTACAAAATCTAGATGTGTTGAAGACGTAATATCTACGATCTTACCCAACTAGGAAATTTGGTCCAAAGCATTTCACCTCACCTTATAACTCTTATGTCAAATACAGTTGTAGCTATCCTAACAACAGCAACAGCAGCCACGATGACTAACCCCACCACTTTTTTTTTTGGTTTTTGGAGACAGGGTTTCTCTGTGTAGCTTTGGTGCTTGTCCTGGATCTCGCTCTGTAGACCAGGCTGGCCTCGAACTCACAGAGATCCGCCTGGCTCTGCCTCCCGAGTGTTGGGATTAAAGGTGTGCACCACCACTGCCCGGCTAAACCCCACCACTTTTAATTAAGAATAGTCAAGAACACGAGATATGCCTGGGAAGCTAGTTTCAGTACTAGTCACCAGGCACTGGAAAAAGTGTTATTGTGTAGGTGGAGGTGTAGAAGTACAGGGAGTGTAGGGATAGCCTCTTACCATTTCTACTGAAGGCAGGCCGGAAAGAACTGACTAGAAGTAAATGAGGTCTTTCCTGTTATCAGAGACATGTAGTCCAGAAAATGCCCAGAGGGTTTGAGAAATCAGGTCTTTAAGAACAAGCGGAGTCAAAGGCTTCCGGACTGCCCCTCCCCACCGCCCAGCCCATTGACTCCCCACCACACATCTGTACGGGGCTTATCAAGCACTTCCTGTTTCCGTGTGCCTTGCAGGCCTGTTTCTACTTCTTCTCACTTTCGCTTAAGGTTACGAGGCTGATTGGACAGATGGACTCCGAGCCCACTGACCAGAGGGCGTTCTTCCTCGCTCGATGATGACAGTAGCAGCTAAGTGACACCCACCCCGTGTGGTGGTGCAGAGCTTTGGAATGCATCTCTCTAGCTAGCCCTTGCAATGGTTTTGAGCTGTTGCCCTACTGCTAAGATGGAAAAGCAGATGCCCAGAAGGATGAAGGCAGAGTCGTAGTATCAACACGTGGGCACTTCTCTCTGGTTTTTGGGTGTTTAACCTGGTCTTCTAATACCGTTAATGAAGGGCCTCCAAGTCACCAAGTATCCTCAGTAGCGCAAAGGAGAGACACACGGTGAAGATTCTCGAAGCAGGGAAAAGGAGCACACACAACAGAGAATTGTACTATGGTAGGCTAGCGCTGGGAAGAGGACACAGACATCTAGCAGATGCCTTAAACATCTGGAGTCATTTGAATGATTGTGAAGGAGGAGACCATGGGGCCCATCTGTGCTGAGGCTATGATCCGCTCCTGGTGGCCATAAATCTAACGCATCCTTTTTTGAAAAGCAGAGGATGGCTTGAAGAAGAATGCGATGCCGGAATGGCTTCAGAGACCTTGGTTCCAGAGCTGGCAATACCATGAACTTGCCATGGGCCTTCGGGTCCCAGCTCAGGGCTTGGTTTCCGTCTTTGTGCTGAGGCAAGCCTTTAGGCACTGGGGCCCAGGGATTGTGGTCAGCTCACAGGATGACCTCTTTATGGTTTGCTGTGGACATGTAGACATAAGGGCAGATGCTGGGCAGAGGGTGTAGGTGTCCTGCAGTCAAAATGAGCATCCCACAAGCAGCATTGCTGGGGAGAGCCGTGGGAATTCAGCTAACACTGCAGAAATGCATGAGTAACACAGGCCTGAAAACAATGGCTTGGGTAAAGAGAAGTTGGTTTTTCCATCACTGTGGTCTCACAAAGATGTCCTGGCCCAACCTCTTATGGCCTATAAATGAGTTAGGTTATGGGCCCAGCCCAAATTAAGGAAGATGGAACTAGGTTTGCTACTAAAGTGACTTTAAAAACAGATGACTTTGCATTATCTAGGCAGGACAGATATAATCACAAGGGAAAGAGAGACTTAGAAGAGAAATCAGAGAGATAATGGCACAAGGATTGGCTTGATATGGTTTGCTTTGATGGTAGGAGACAGACAGGATTCAAGGACTGTGACAGCTGCCTTCTAGAAGCTGAAGAAAAACAAGGGAACCAGTTTTCCCCAGCAGCCTCCAGAAAAGAATGCACACAGCTGACACCTTGATCCTATCTCTTCAAGATCCCTGTCAGACTTCCACAGAACTGTAAGATTAAAACAAATTTTGTTGTATCATCATCTGTCAGAGCAGCAATAAGAAATGAATATAAGTACCCAAAAGACATCTGAGGCAAGCAGCCTGAGGTAAGTGGCTTCAGTCCCCTAGATCAGTGACCCTCTCTTGCTCTACTGTGTGATTTCTAGTCATGAAACTGCCTCAAGGGCAATGGTGGCTGCTAGAGCTCCAACCATCACATCTGCAGCCTGAGAAGAGAAGATCTTTACAACCCCTTCCAGAGAGTTTCTAAATGTCACACACAAACAGCTGCTACTTTCTGACTGCCAAGAACTGGTCCCCAGGGAATATCAAGCCGGGGTAAGGCTAGGAATGGAGTGTTTGACTTGACTCCCTTTTGTGTCCAGCCAAACCGAGGTTGCTTAATGAATAGAAACAGATCTGGGGCAGCAACTGGCACTTCCGGCACAATGATGACATGCTGGCAGGTTCTTGCTCTCTGTCTAACTCAGAACCATTGAGGATTTGAGCTTCTGGGGTCTAGTGTGGATGTGGGTCGGCACCAAGTGGAAGTCATGTGTCTCCTGGTCCTTCCTGGCTGATACCAACCTCCCCGTTGTCTTCTGCTTAGCAATGTCTTTGATCACTCCCTACCTTTGGTGCTGTTCAGATGGGTGCTACCCATTCTGTTAGGGTGGACAGAGTGGATATTATCACCCTACTTCTCTCCTAGTGAGGGAGATGGAGAGGAGGGTAGATGCTCGCCAGTCTTTAAGGTGGATGGAGCAGATATAATCACCCCCACCCTCCACTCCAAATGAGGGTGATGGAGATTAGGAGTTAGAAATGGAGAGCAGACTTAATTCTTCAAGGGCTGGACTATACTGAATTGTCTCTGTGTCTCTGTACCCTCCCCTCCTCCCCCATACCCTGTGTGTGTTATTCATTCAGGAAGCAAACAGTAAATGAACTAAATGTTACAGAGAATTACACACGATGAATTTAGCAAACATCTTTGTCTCCCTTTGCCTGGAGCGTATTTGGTTTTGGAATATTAAGGTGGTACCACCCCTTGCCTTTGTTACAGAGAACTTTTGATAAAAGAATGCTCAGTTATATATATATATATATATATATATATATATATATATATATATATATTTTAAAAAGGGGGTGGGGGGGTAGCATTTCAAATCCAGGACCAACGTTTGAAAAAGCAAGCAGATGGGCCCTGCAGGTAGCATTAACTAACTCAGATGCTTTCAACTCCCTGAGCTAAAATCGGCGCTAGAGGATGATGTCTTGCTTGTCCTGTCTCATTAGAAACCATTCTCTTTCCAAGATGTATTTCAGAGAAAGGCAAGAGAGAAATGGGAGGGAGAAGAGAAGACAGCTGCCAGGTAACCACCGTGGGGAGACTGTCCAAACATGAGGCTGTAGCTGGAGAGAGACTGGCCGCCTCCCCGTTCGTTCATCTCTTTATTAACTCGGCACTCCGCGGCAGAGCATCGAACTTCCCGTCCCAATTGGAGCTTTACAAAGGAAGGAGCGCGACCTTTCTTTTGCCTCTACTAGGCTTTCCAAAGACTCCTCTGATCTGCTCAGCTGCCAGCTAACTGAGCAGGGTGCGACCCGGCTCCCCGCCTGCTGCTCAGAGGAGGAGCTGACCGGTGACCTGCCCCACAGTGGCAGTGGGGGGTGCTTTGCCCAAATTAGCATCACTGGGAGAACTCAGAGAAGTTCCTTCTGGCCTCAGAGTGTGGTTCTGTAGCCGAGGCTGGGCAGAGGCAGAGAGAGAGGTAGAAGCTGTGTGAAAGTCAAAACTGTAGACGAAGGAGAAAGCAAATAGGGAGGAGACAGAGGATAAGCCCACGCCCACAGAGCGAAGCCCTCCCCAAGCCTTGGGGCAGTGCGGGGGTGGGGGTGGGGGTGGGGGGGGGGGGGGGGGGGGAGCGGGAAGGGGGGATCCTGAAAGGCAAATGTATGGGGAAGGCACTTTGTAACTGATTTTTCCCAAAGTGGCGGAGTGATAACTCACCCAATCACGTGGCCAGAGCTTGGCTGGGATGCCCTTTGGGCTTCTTACTATGGGAAGAACACAGTTCAGAGTCGTTTGACCATTGGACAGACCAGTTTCTTCCTTTCCGGAATGGCAGCGGGTTAGAAAAGGATTCACAGCCTAAAGGGGAATGGAGTTTATCTGCTCCAGGTACAGGCCACCTGCACCTTTCTCTTTCAAGACATTGACAAGCAAGAGACAAATCCAGTTTGAAACTGTGACTTAAATTCCAACCCGGGAAGAAACGAAGCACAAGGAGGGACCAACACCTGGGGACCGGAGTGTGGATCCCTCCTCAACTCACCGCAATTTGTTGAGAAATGATCTTGACAGCAGGTGTCTGGCCAGAGAGGGGAGTGTACACCGTGCACATGCAAACCACTTAGACACCGCCAACACAGCAGGGGAAGTCACAGAGGCACTATGCAAAGGAAGGTCCCTCAGAGGCACTTGGGTTAACTTTTCACCCTCTCTGTAGAGAATAAAGTCTGTAGATGAGGAAAGAGAAGAGGGCCTAATGTGGATCCTTTAGAACTTACAATGTAAAATAAAGTTTCACATCCAGGACACAGAGGTTCATTTGGGGACTTGCCAGGCGAGCCTGGCCTGCCGTCATCACAGGTGTCCGTCATTCCGTACATAGTTGGAACTCACAGAACCATCTCCTTTGCAGAGGTGGCTGCCTTCAGGTGGGTTGTGATCCAAGCTACTCTTCCCAGATGAGCATCCTGTTCCCTCTGCCTGGGAACACACACACACACACACACACACACACACACACACACACACACCATGCATACTCACACACCATCATGCATACTCACACACAGGATGCACATATCCACTCACATACTCACACAATGTGCACACCCGCACACACTCACACATATGCACACTTACTGGTGAGACAAGCTCCTGGTGAGGGAGTGCTGGGAACTCACCAACCTTCTCCCTCTGACATTAAGCAGGAACAAGTGTCCCCCTTACCTTGATTCACCCGTCTTAGCCTCTTTTTCAAGCCTGCTTTCATTAGATAGCAGTTATTTAAACTCAGATTTTAATTTCCACTGTAGATTACCCAGGAATCATCACTCTGTGGGAGCATAGGACTCCAAAAAAAGGGTTCTGGGTAAGAACATTAAGGACTTCTGATAATCTGGACAACGCACTGTAGGAGGAAGTTCTTTACTCAGACAACATCATGTATGAAAATGGAGCCTATTGTGCATTCATATTTTAGCTAAAGTCCTCAGACTGCTGTGATGGCCACTGCCCAGAAGCCCTGATGCCAAATTGACTCTCTGGATTTGAGTTGAGGTGCCCGAGGTATGGCTCTGGTATCTATATGCTTGTAATTCACTATAGGCATTTCTGATCATTAGTCTAATCAAGGGATTGTCAACCTATTTCTCTATTATACCATAAGAGAGTGATTTAAAATCATTCATGAAATTAATTTGAGTTGTATATGTACACAGTTGTTTCACTTATCTTGAATATAAATAGTATCTATTTAAATCTTTATCAAAATATTATTCACATACAATAAAAGTCACCATTTTGATGTAAAATACAAACAAACCAAACCACACTGTCCCACTTGTTTAAATAAAATAAAAATATGTACGTTAGGCACTGGCTGTTCTTGCAAAGGACCAGGATTCAGTTCCCAGCACCCACCTGGAGTCTCATAACAATCTGTAATTCAAACTCCATTGAATAGGACACCACCTTCTGGCCTCCACTGGTATTGCAAGTAAGTGCGGTACATACCTACATGAGGGTAAATCGCGCCCCCCCCAAAGATGTGTATTTTAAACAAACACTAGTGATTTTATTTGTTTGTTTGTTTTTAGCAATGCGTGATCACAAAAGATCTTATCCTCATGGACTAAGATGGTGGTGACTAGCTCCAGCCACTGCACTGGTCTTCTGGAGAGGAGGGTAACAGAAGAGGCACACTCATTGTCTTTTTAGCAAGGTCATCAGAAGCTGTGACACAACACTTCTGCTTATACACTATTGGTCAAATCTATCATACGGTGGGGTCAGAGGCAGACAATTTCCTAGCATGTGCAGGGCCCTAGGTTTGATCCCTAGCACAATCAATCAATCAATCAATCAATTAATCACTTACTTCACATGGTCATCCAGTGTTAGAAAAACCCACATACATACCAGAGTCTCATTTGTTTAAAGTACATATTTTTAAAAAAAATATACATATATTTTATATGTATAATGTTTTGCCTGCCTGCATGCACACACACCACACATATGCAGTGCCCATGGAGGCCAGAAGAGGGCTGTTGTGTCCACTGGAGCTTGAATTACAGATTGTTGTGAGCCTCCATGTGGGAGCTGAGAACTGAATCCTGGTCCTCTGGAAGAGCAGTTGGTATTTAAAGGACACATCTTTATTTTACTTAAATGAACAGGGCCTCCCTGCCACGGCACTTTACACGTCCAGCTATGCAGTTGTTCAGAGCACGGATGGGTGTTCCCCAGGATGCAGGCACAGCCGTTGAATTCTTGTTTGACAGTTAGACCCTCTGGTCTGCATTCCCCGCAGGGAGTATTCCTGACTACCCTCCAGTGTACTTGTGACAGGGACTTTTTCTGTTGTCCTTCACTTTTTTAGCATGGGTTCCCCCAGAGTCCAGAGCTGAGGCAGATGAGCTGCGCTGATTAGAGAAATCTTCCACAGACAAAAGAACAGGAGGTAGAGGAATGAGGAGAGTCACCATAAAAATAGTGACTGAGCTTTTCTTGTTAACCGACATTAATCATCAGCTAACACATCTGGATGTCAACATCACCAGGTGCCCTTCATGAGCCACGTTCCTGCCTTCGTAACCTTCTCCATGTCTGACTCAGACTGTTGCAATCAGATGGGAATAGACTGTGTTCCCCCCCCCCCCCCTTCATCCCATCATCTCCCCACTCCATCTTCATGAATGTTACAGATGGAATTTGTAAACAGGCAGCTTGGTGCGTATGATCTCCACACAAGAATGATCTTCCCTTGCTCAATCAAGGATGTCCACTCTCCTCAGCCTCAACTTTAAGGCCCTTGTTCATTGTGATCTGACCCCGACTGGATTCCCAGCATTCTCTCTTCCCAGAGGCTCCTCTCACCTGGTGCACTCTCATCCCACATGGCTCCTTGGGTGGCAGGCATGTCCGTTGTCAGGACTTTAACACATTCTTGTCACAGGTGTGTGCATACTAACCCGGTTTAACTTCTTAGGCCTCACGCAATACACAGGATGAAGTAGAGAACGTGGGGATCCAAGAGAGAAGTCGGAGGTACTCCAAGTTAAACAAGGGCTACTCAGGAGCCATATTAGGACCCCATTTCCCTATCACTGAGGACCCTACATTCCCAGCATCCGGTCCAGAAAGGTCTTAGTGTTGTTATTATACAATTCTCTGTTCTGCATGGCTGTTCCTTTTTTAGGTCAAAGGCTTTAGATTAAAGCCATTGAAAGTTAACTTGTGATATTTTAGGCTAAACAGAATAAAAAGAATGTCTCTGAATTTTTTTCTCTCTCTCTCTCTCTCTCTCTCTCTCTCTCTCTCTCTTTCTTTCTTTTTCAGACAGTGTTTCTCTGTTTTTGTTGTTTGGGTGCCTGTCCTGGATCTCACTCTGTAGACCAGGCTGGCTTCGAACTCACAGAGATCTGCCTGGCTCTGCCTCCCGAGTGCTGGGACTTAAAGCCCAGTTTGAACTCTTTAGTTGACATTATGGAAAACCACACCATCAGGCTGTTGCTTTAGTTCCCAAATGTTGGACTTGGTAGACTTTTCATTTTCCAGGAAAAAAAAACCCATGATGTGTTTTGAAAATATATTGAGTTGATAAAACAACGGTTACTTATAAATTAACTACTATATTCCAGGCACTGTGCTGGGCAGAGAACCGACTAATGAATAAAGCACATGCTTGACCGCTGGGCCTAACAGTACTCAGGAAGCTGGACAAGTGGGCAGGAAGTCACGGCAGGAGGGGACCCACACCGCAGGACTGTTTGGGTGAGTGGGGTGGGGTGGAGCCCTGGGTTACTCGGAAAAGGGTTAGAAAAGATATGACAGCTCAATCCGTGGGTAGGCTGGTCTGTCGTCATGCATTTGCTGATCTGTTTCTTTGGCCATGGTTTATTGTTGCCATTTGTTTTGGGGATGCTTGGAACTCAACCCAGGGCCTTGTGTGCGCTAGGCAAGTACCCTACCGTTGAGTTCCAGCCCAGCACTCTTCAACTACCTTGAATTACGTCTTTTCTTTATTTTGTTTGTTTGATTGTTGTTTTTGAGACAGGCCTCTCAGCTAGCCTGGGACTCCGTCTGGTCCCAGGCTGGACTCATCAGAGATTGGCCTGCCCCTCAGGTGTTGGGATTAAACGCCTGGGTCACCACACCCCAGTTTTCCTTTGATTCTTCAGCAGATACTTACCAGGAGTGGTGACAGACACTCTTTCCAAGTCTGACCTCCGTTCCAAGCCGATTGTTCAATTCACCTTCCCTTCAGGGGTGGCCCTTTGACCTAATTCTAGCTAAGACAGTAAAAGGGTCCAACAGATCGAGGGATTCTTAGAAATGTGACATAGATGTCACACTTTCCTCTCATCCCACCCTCCACACTGGACTCTGTGTGTGTGTGTGTGTGTGTGTGTGTGTGTGTGTGTGTGTGTGAGGGTTGGTACTGTAGTCGATAGAACTCAACCTCCAGGAAATAGAAGTCTAGAGAGTTTTGACGTAACACAGTTGCAGTGAACGTATTGAGCCTCTAACTGTCACAAGCCACACTGTATGCGCAAAACCATCCCTTCATGAGTGTTACAGTAGTGGCCTGTGATAAACTTGTGACTGAAAGACTATCTTAGAGATTTGAGAGTGCTGTTGACTAGAACTTTTGTTTTTTGATCTCTTAATAAAGTATCTATTGGAAACAACTTAAAAAAGAAAAGAAAAGAGAAAGACCAGGCAAGCAAAGCCAACCAACCACACAGGGGCTGTAGATAACATCTCTTTGGTTATTCCTTTCTCCTCCCCAAACGAGGCACTAGTAAGATTTATCACGGGGAGATTGGGACAAGAGTTATAGGTGTCTGGCCTCCTGTCTTTGCACCACCGTATATTTCTTTAATGAAGTGTGAGACCAGAACTCCATAAATTCACATAGTAGCAGAAGCAGGCTCATCAGCGGAGCTATTCAGGGAGCCCAGCATCACTCTTTGCGTATTAGAGAAGTTCACAGCTGGTTAAAAATAGGCTTGGAGAGAAGTCACTTTTAGACCGCAGCTCATTTTGGATTTCTCTGGAGCCCCATTCTGGGCCACAGTGTATTTCCTTTTGCTTTTCGTTCTAGTAAGAGCACCCAGGCGGGTCAGAGACAATAGCTGCATGGTTATCTTTAGTTCCACTGTGTACTGAAAGCAGAACTCGGAAGAAATAACAGTCCCCCCATCCCTGCCCCTCCCGGGGCATGAACTGTTAGAGCTCTTTAATAAGCACTAACACTAATCGAGCCTTTCCCATGTCCTGGCCTCTGTGCTTGCTTTAAATTCTCAAAACAACCCCAGGATATTAAAAAAAAGAAAGAAAAAAGAAAGGAAAAAATGCTATTAATAGCCTACCGTCTCTGATGAGGAACCAAAGATTCAGAGCAGACAAGCAACCTGTTTCCAGCCGGTCACAGAGCCCTGGGATGTGAACCTGTGTCCAGTTCCCTTCAGAGCCTGTGTCCTCAGTACCACCCCTTTAAGGATACTCGGGGCTTTCTGTATCACTTCAGTGTGACTCTTAGTGTGGGCCTACGGAGCAGGCAGAGGGGACACTCCAGGGTTTTCCCAGTGAACAGTACACACACAAGAAAACGGGGACTTGAACCTACTTCTGGCTTTCAGTCTCAGGATCTTTCAACACACAGGTGGCTCAGTCATGGGAGTAGGTGTGGAATCCTCTCTAGGATTCAGCAACAGACCCTCCGTCAAGGAACCAGCCGGCCCAGGGCTGCCCTGATTTAGTTGGGGTCTGGTAAAGACACGTTCCTCCCTTACACGTCTAGTCAGCGATGTCTAGTACTTGCATTGAAGACCTCAAATGTAATATTGTTTTCACAGTTAATCTAACAATCCTTCAAATCTCAGGAGCAGAGAGTGAGCTGGAGGGGATAGATATCTCTAGTGGGAGCCAGGCCAAGTTAGCTGATCAAGCTAATCCCAGATCTCTTTGAACGTTTAAATTGTCTAGTGACAGGAAAAGCCGAGAGTGGTTTATAAGGGCTGAGGGAAGGTATTGTGCGTGTGAATATTTTTTTTTAAATACCCGAGTTTTGAAAAATAAAAGTGTTCTGCCCACATTTTCAAGCACAGTGGTAATCAAAAGAAACCTCTATGGAGGTAATAATACCTTGTATTTTAAATACCACTTGTCTCTGAAAAGCTCAAAGCACGCTATAATCATTTCCTTATTATCATTCTCAAAACTTCCTGGGTCAAAAAGTTACAAAGTTTGAATCTTAACAGCCCGGCCTCAGTTTCCTCTTTGGGCAGAAGTGGGAGATGGTGAAGCCGCTCTCTAAGAACTGCCACTCAGACGGCTTTCCTCCCCTCCCCTCCCACCAGCCCCTGCCAGCCAGCTACCCTGCGTAGCTCTTTGTGAACCTAACAAGGCAGTCCCGTGGCATAGAACCATGAAACATTTCAATAAGAAAGTTTCACACTGGTGAGCTGGAGGCTGAGGAAATGGTTCCAGGCGGGCAGGGGCGACAGGCCATGTAGTCAAGGTGGCTCCCGTGGTATCAGGTGTTACACACTTGGGAGATGTTATTTTTAAGGAAACATTTTGATTTAATATATATTATATTAAATATAGTTTAATATATATTAAATGTAATACATACATACATATAGATATTAAGTGGGCAGTGTGATCCAGCTCTTTCATTTTACTGAAGCTCTGCCCCGCTACTGGGTGTACACTGCTACCCATCCCTAGTGCAGACTCACAGCAGAGGGTTCAGACCCTGGGCTCTGGAATATGCCTGACAGAACAGTCTTCCTCTTAGAGAGTTAAAGGGATTTATTCTACCTGAGAACCTTGACTAGAATGCGCAGGAAGAGACAGGCAGGTGTAGCTCGTTAGTAATGCTGCTTCCAGCTAGTCCCCAAATGGTTCTCCATCTCAACTAGTTCATAAAGAAAAAACAGTTAAGTACACACACACACACACACACACACACACACACACACACACACACGCACACACACGTGTTTATATAGCTACTCCCTCCCAGTGAGCTCAAAGTGTATGTCCGTATACACCATCTCATTGGTTCTCCTGGTCGTGACAGCCTCCATTAGTCTGAGATCATCGCAGAGCAGAATAGCTGATCTCTGCTTCAACCATGGCCTAGCTGGTGACATGGGTGACCCGGGAAACGAGGTTTTGTACCATGTTGCTCTTTAGGGAAAGAGTGTGAGAAGCCCAGGGCACAGCTCTACTTTCACACCAGGCTGTTCCCATTGGACCCCTGAACCAGGGTTCCTCACTCTTAACTTTGGTTTCCTCCGGTGATGATTGGATAGAGAAGGCGCATTGGTCATTTTCCTTCAATGGTTCCCTTCTCTGTAGGGAGCCCTGAAAGGTACAGGGCTGGGAGCTGCCTACCTGCATGGGGATGACTCTTCCCATCCTTAACTTGGGGTGCTCCAGCTTTTGAGGAGTATGTGGTGTCACAGTTTTGTTGGGCTCTGAAAAGGAATACACAGTAAGACTGTTCCATAAGGAGAACCCGAGTCCTAGCTGTCTATACCTGGGGCTGGGAATGAGAACAGATGTGTTTATGCAGAAGCACTGAGGGTAGACTGGGGGCATATAATTGGTAATGGTTCTGCTTATGGCCTTAGGGAGACAGACTCGAAGCAAGATGAGGGGCTGACTCTATTTGGGCCCAGGAGTGATTGGGTATTTGTAACTGTTTTAAGCTATTTTGGGGTTTTATTTCCCTTTTGTTTCTCCAGAATGTTAGCTATCCTATTAAGTTCTCCTTGACATTGCTCCAAGGAAGCACATGAAAAGCTACTCAGCATCATTAGTCACCAGGGAAATGCAAATTGAAGGCATCATGCAACTCCACATTCCATATTCCACTTCCTTAAAGGGCTATGCTGCAAACATGGAAAATGCAGACAATTACAGATGTTGGCAAGTGTATGGAGAGGTGGGAACCTCACACATAGCTGCTAGGAATGGATAGTTGCTTGGCCATGCCAGAAACAGTGTGGCAATTCCTCGAAAAGTCACAGAAAGGAAAAAAAAAATCAAGCTATCAGCCAACTATTCCAGGCCTAAGCATGAACACCAGTGAGCTGAAAACAGGACTCAAAACAGATGCCTGCATACACCAGTCCTCACCAGAGATGGATAGGTCAGCAGAGGGAATAAACTGAATGTCCACTGATGGATGAGTAGAGAAACAAGTTGTTTTATATACCTATGACAGCATATTACTGGGCCACAAAAAAAGGGAAGATACAAAGTAGTTTTCGAACTGTGCGTTAGCTGATCAGAATCAGAAATGGGGACGAGAGAGGGAACAAGGTCTACGTCTTGCGTTTGTGAAGTGCGGGATGTGAAATGAGGTCTGTTGTCAAATGTGACTCTGTGGGGACATGTTCCTTATACTCCATGAACTCAGAGTTGAAGCCTCAGAGTAATAATTTGAGACAGATTAAGCCAGAACTTTCCTTGGCTCATTTCCCCAGGCTGCAGAGGAGCCACCACCGGGAGGACAGCCAGTCTGAGCTTCCAGTGTGCAAAGCCCAGTTGGAAAGTCTAGAAAGAGAGACAAGAGGGAGCTGAGACTGACTGAGGACAGCATGGCAGGCTTCTGTCTGTTTCCCACTTGAACCTCGTCATAGCCTGAGAAAATGTTATTTGACCTGGGCGTGTCCATCACATGACACTGATGGGGTCAGCCTGGGGTCACACAACGAGCATAGGAGGTTCCAGCGCTGTGTTCCAAACGCAGGATGCTTCTGGACAGAGGTGGTGTCACTGCTATCAGAAGGCAGCAGAGCTGGGCAGCAGGTTCAGGGGCTTCCCTTTTCACATCTGCTCATAATGCAAGAGAGCGTCTCGAAGGCTTCCTCTCCTGCTCTGCCCTGTGGCCACCCCAAGCACTGAGCTTGGTGTTTCCAGCAGTTCGGGTTGACAGCCTTGCCAGTGAGTCACCACGAAGCCTGGGACCACACAGCCTTCTGTCTAAATACTTCCGCTCAGCACAGCTGTGAAGAAGGTACCCTTGAGTTCTCTGGTAAACAAGGCGGGGCGGTTGCCTTGGTGTCTTTCCATCCCTCTCTGTCCCTTAGGAGATGCTCACAGTCCGGACCCGAGAAGCCTCTGAGCAACAAGGAGACAAATGGAGCCAGAACTTCTCTGTGCTCTTCCCTAGCTGAAACACCTTCATTTTTAGCAGGGCTTTGCTGTCTTGTTTGGGAAAAGGCAGAAGGTACGCGCTTCATCTGATGAAGGATTTAACATGTGTTATTATTGTTGCTTTTTTAGCCATCAGGGCTGTTCGAGTTTGGAAGGGTGGAATGTGTTACCTGGGAGGTAGCAAGTTCCCCAGAACTGTGAGTTTTCAACAGATGAGTGAAGACTTGGTAGCACATATGGAGACTTTAAGAACGAGATGGTCTCTTAAGTACATCTTAGCCTTGTGACTGGATTATAAATATTCTGCCATTGAAACAAAACAAAGTGAGTTAATACCACAAAAAGCCATAGATTGGGCCGTTATAAAGGTATGGTAGAGCCAAATGGGAAGGCAGCATTTGAATTTTGATTTTTATTTTGGAAAACATGGGATTTTCAGGGTCTTTGCCTGCGTGTTTTTTTTTTTTAAATTTTACTTTTTAATAAAGGAGTTACATAATAGTCACTGAATGTGAGCTGATACTGCTCCTGTGTGCATCTTCTGGATACTTGGGAGGACTGTACCTCCTGGCTACCTGTGGGTGGGGTCAACACACTGTGAGCAGAGGTGGCACCCGCCACATCCGGTAATGTCTTGTTGTCAAGGTTGATCCTTCAATACTTTTCTCCGTTCTACAATCCCAGCAGTGCTTGAAGCAGCAGCTGGTCTGTCAGCCTGTCTCAAATCCAGGGAAATAATGGTCTAGCGGCGCAGGTCCACCTGCCAAACCAAGGTGTGGAGAGGGAGTGAGAAATAGCCTTCAGTTGTTTGGTAGACCTAGCCTATCCTGACCAATGATTGGAGCAACAGCTTAGCCAGGCTTAGAGTCTGGGAGTGTTAAGCTCGCCGCCGTGGTATGCAAAGTCGATTTCTTTAGAAATAAGAGGAGGGAGTGAGAAAAGCTAAACGAGAGAGAGAGAGAGAGAGAGAGAGAGAGAGAGAGAGAGAGAGAGAGAGAGAGAGAACACGAGGGAGAAGCAGAGGGGAAGAAGATTAGGGCATGGTTCGGATAATGTGACATAGGACCCAGAAGACAATGAGATTAATCTGCAGGCACATCTCCAGTTTCACACAATTTGTTTTGATTTAATTGTGTGTGTGAGAGAGAGTTTTCCTGCGTGCAGGTTCTCATGGAGGCTTTGTGTCCCCTAGAACTGTAGTTAGAAGCAGTTGTGGGACATCTGATGTGGGTGCTGGGAACCGAAGGTCTTCTTCACGAACAGGAAGTGCTCTTAGTTGTTGAACCATCTTTGCATCCGCCCAGGGAACAGTAAGTGCTCTCAGTGTCCTACTCTGCTGTAAGCATGGTTACCTAAAGACATCCCTAGGATGTCATTCCCGGTTAGCCTCCTGGGAAAGGAAGTGCCATCCCCCTTTCCGGCAGGGAGAATTACATTCTTACTCAAATCCAGCTTCTCTCTCATATGCTGCCCCAAATCTAGCTTCTAATAGGATCTGGAAGAAGGCTTCTTTTCCTGGACAGACAAGGGGTTCTGCCCTGGAATCCAGCTTCCTACGAGCCCTCTGAGGGTTAGGTATTTAGCTTTCCCATGGAGTTCTTATAAAGAGTCATACCCACTAGCACATGAAAGTCAGCCAGCCCACTGTCACCCACATCCCTATATATGCTCACGACCTTTACAAAGGAAACACATACTCTCAGCAAGTCCAGAAGGATGCTCTGGCCCTTGTAGACCTCTCCCTGGAAAAGTGACAGTGTTCTACACTTCATCTGCTGCTGATCATTACCTTGCAAGGCTTTTTAAAAATTTTTTCTTTTTAACAAAAACCCAAATCCCCTAACAAGCCCTCTTTTGTAGCCCACACTTTCCCAAGTCCAGCTGCATTTGCATAACAGATGTGACAGCCAGTCATGCACAAGGACCGTGGACCCAGACTTACAGGTGTCCCCCCCCCCCCCAGTCTACTGAGGTAGGAAGACAGACAGGCAGACAGCTTAGCAGGTGATCTGTGGACCCCAAGTCAACCGAGAAGGCTGACACGTCCAGATTCTAACCAATGGCAGTGCTCGAAGTGGTACATAGCCTTCCTCCCAGGTAGGCGGGCCACCCCGAGACACCGCCTGAATTCAACACGCACCTCCCCTGTTTCCTTTCCAGAGAGGATCCACATTGTTCAGAAGGGCCAGTTGGCAGATTTCCTGCTTTAACTCCAGCCTCTAACTTCCTTGAGGAATTCTCCAAGGTTTACAGGGCTGGGGTTCTAGGCATACATACTGGATACTGTTTCTACCAGTCACCAAAGCCCAATCTCATCTCTCTAAAAGCTCTTGCCCTACAACCTGGTTGAAGCAAAGCATGGTTGTGTTAAAAATAGTTAGACATTAGTCGTTATATAGGGCTTTTGTACTTTTGTCTTTTTTTTTGTTTTTTTGGTGGTGGGGTGGAGGGGGAGGGTGGAATATTGGTACCTGAGAAAAACAGCAGATGAAGGTATTGATAAGAAACTTTTGCAGAATTTCTCACAGTAACTTCTGGGTACTGGGAAGGATTGTTTGAGGCCAGTGAAATGTTTTCTGTGTAATATCTAATTTCATGAGAAAGTGCCTTTCACAGGAGCTGTGGTTCAAACTGCTCTTCGGGTGTCAGGCTGAGGGAGTAGCTGCGTTATTAGTGCCACTAATGAGAAAGGAAGAGGCTATGGCCGATGGAGAAAGGGGGGCAGAAAAACCAGAGAGGATGTGTTTGTCCATGGAAACGAGGTATCCCATGAGAGGAATTCTCCAGGGGAGGTGGCGAAGGAAATGGGGTGGGAGCTCCTACAGAGGCGAGATCCCTGGTGGGGAAAAGACTCTGAAGACAGTCCAGTGCCAGCCATTTCCCTTGGTGCTGGTCAGCCGGAAGTCTCACGTGTGGGGACTTGGATAGGAGGACGTGAAGTGCACTGCAGCTGGTGGGCAGGTGTGCTTCAGTAACCACAGCAGCAGCATAGTGGAAGAAGCAAGGAAGTGAGGCATTTGATTGTTCTGTTCCGACTTTTGCTTTACTTCACTCACTGCACAGTCAGTGGCCACTGGAGAGAGTGGTTCATAGGTCGAGGCAAGAGGGATTTTAATAATGCTGGACCCAGGATTGTGGTGACTTACAGACCGTGTCACCAGCGGTGAGGAATCAGGAAAGGTTCCTTTCGTGTGCAAGGTCTTCCCTGAGAAGTCTTCATTTACATGATGCTGGGATTGAACCCGAGTCATCATGCATGCTCAGCAAATGTTCTGCCACTGAGCATCACACCTAGTCTATGTCCGTGGTCATGCTTGCTGTGTTTACACTGGACCACCCTTAAAGGCAGGTGTGATCAGGAAAGAAAAGAAGTGGAAATCAGAAAGTGCCTCCAAATGGCCCATCACAGAAGTCATTGCTGTCCTTTCCACCCACGGAGAGTGGGAAGAGGCCATGAGTCCTCCACCTCTGTAGCACCCCATCTTGGAGGAATTGTCAGAATGGAGAATGAAGAGACCTTCCACACCTAATGAACATAAGACACATATAGGGAAATTGATTCTATCCCACGGCTGCCTTGCCAATTCCATTAGGATAACGTTCCTCTAACCAGTAGAGGGAATGTGACTGAGCATCAGCTCCCACCAGAGGACAAGACACTATTAAAGAGGAAGAGGTTATTCCACGGGGCTGCTGAAATTGCTCAGTGGGTAAAGGCGCTTGTTGCAAAAGCATGCTGAGCTGAGTTTGAGTACTTGGAACTGCGTAAAGGTGGAACAAGAGAACGGACTCCACAGAGTTGTCCTCTGGCCTCTACACACAAGTCTTCCCCATCATATCACACACACACACACACACACACACACACACACACACACGCACGCACGCACACACACACACGCACGCACACACGCACACACGCACACACACAAAGATTAAATTTTAAAAAGATTGTTCCAATGTATAATATCTCTACACGGCTAGTTTCTCCCTTGCCCTACCTCTCTCAGCAACAATATTCCTTTAAAGTAAATGGAATAGTAGCTTTGATTTGATAAATAAAAGAGACTTGGCCACAAAGTGTCCTTAGGAGCTTAGAGTATAAAGTTGAACTTACATTGTGTGTAAAGGGCAGTTTCCTTGTTTATCCCCCTACATCCTCTCTAACTAAATAGAAGTGCATGTGAAGAGCAGTGACAGATATTGACAGGCACCAGCGCCCCTGGAATTATAAAAAAAAAAAAATCACTGAACTCACTCGGGAGAGTGGCCCCTACACCATGCCTGGGCAACACAGTAGAGCTGCCCCTGAAGGAGTAGGTGTGGGAGATCCGACCCTGAGAACAAGAAAGCAGGAGAACTGGTCCGGCCCCCTGCTCAACAAGGCAAGGGGTGAACTAGCCAGGGCAATGCAGAACTCAACCTGTTGGTGAGGCCAAGGGAGAGCTGGTGGGCTGACCAACCCTGAAACTACCCAGGCCTAGAACCAGGGTTATAACATGGCCCACACTAACATCCACCACATCTGTGATCGGCTGAAGTATGCGAAGGGACCAGTCCTGCAGACCCAAAACTGCAGGATCTCCATGATACAGGGCAACAACAGGATAACCAAGAGGAGTTCCAGTGAGGGCCCAGCATCAATAGTGTAGCAGAAACCAGAGGCCTGGAACCAGACCATTGACTCTTCGCAGTGAACTCTTGCAAGTAAAGATATATGGATAAAAGAGTTTACTGCGTGACTCACTGTGTCATAGGGCAGCTTCCATGATGAGACTGATATTTTTTCCTTTTCATTTTTTTCCTTTTCTTCTTTTTTTCTCTTAAATTTCATTTTTTTTTTTTTTTTTTGGGGAGGTTGCAAGGGCAAAGGGTGGATATGAAGGAACGGGGAAATCAAAGGGATAAAGATGCATGAGATGAAAGACACAAAGAATAAATAAAAAGAAAGTTAAAAAAAGAATCACTGAACTGTGAAACATCACTGTTCAAAAGTTCTGATTTCTCCTGTGAGTGCTTTTCATATCTTATTTTGATAACTGAATGCAAATGAACCCAGCAGCATCTTCTCACCTGTCTGTGTTCTCTGCATGATGGTACACCAGTGTCTGTTTACTTTAGTCTATTAACAAATACATAGCCCAGTTTAGACATATACAAATCACTTGCGTTTGGGGAGCTAAAGGTTTTTTTTTTTTTTGAGGGTTAAAAATAAAGCCCTCTTTAATTGTAGATCTACTGATTTTGCCTTTCTACAATTATTTTTGACTTGTTATAGTGTATTAGTACGTTCAACGCCAGATACTCCAGATGAGAGATGGAGAGGTTGAGTTATTGTGAACTCTTGGATATGGATAGGTCACTGCTTCCCCTGTCATTGATAAAAACTAGGTAAACTTGGTTTAAAAAACAAAACAAAACAAAACACCAAACTGATTTTCCGAGCCTTTACCATTGAGTTGCTGGGGGTCTGGGAAAGAGATCAGCTGAGGTTTTCCAAACACAAATACATGCCTGCTAGAAAGAGCCCTGGAGAACAAGGGACGTCTCCTTTGGGTCCCAGCAGGTGCACAGGCACCAAGAGCTCTTAGGAAAAACGTATTTGGCCTCTACAGTTTCCGTCATTGTCACTATTACACTTCCTATGACTGAAGCTAACAGTCATCCCGCCGGTACCCTGTGAAGTGCCGTGTAATCATGTATACAGTTAATGAATTTAACCAGCGCTGACTAAGCACCCGCCTTGCATCACACACTGTTGCAGGGGATACGCAGCCAGATAAGAAGCCTTACACACTCGTCCAAGTTAATGAAAGGCGAAAGTGCAAACAGACTCACCTAGAGACCTGGGGTCTTTGTCGATGAGCTCAATTCCCAACAGATGGTTTGGTGGGGTCCTCTAGACAAGGTGGAGTTGGAGCAGGTCCCTGCGAGCCTGACCCTGGAGTCTGCTCTCTAGCGCCTGGATGAAGAAATAAAAGCATGAAGTGGAAAAGCACGGTCAGGCCTAGCCAGTGGTCTGCCTGTGGCATTTTCTCTTACTGTTTGGGCTTCCGGCTTTAGTAGAGGACCAGCACGTAGTGGGGACCCATTAAATATTGTGGAGGGAACTAAAAAGGTAAGTAGTATCTTGTCTCAGAGTGTGCATAGGTGGTCAGTCTCTAAGGATATGCGCTTCTTCCCAGACCCCAGCTGGGTCCTTTCCTGCTATCCATCTCACCACACGGGTCATGGGTATTAGCCATTTGCCACTTAGGAGGTCTCTGGAATTGACTGCCAAGTTGGAAGAATAAAGCAACTCTCTGAAAGCATACGGGGGAGGGGGGCCCCCCTCGGGGCAGTGGGGAGACAATGATGATCCTATGAGACTCGAGACTGGGAAGGCTGTCAATGGGAGCAGTCACTACTGTCTCTCCTGCGTAGAACTAACCTGAGCACCCGGAGTAATGAAAACAGTGACTAAGCAAAGGTAAGTCTATTACGTTAAGGGTTGCTTCCTAGGGTACTTTCAAAAAGAGGTTAATTATCATCATAGATAGCTAGAATATTAGGGTTACGCAGGGCTAATAATGCAATTATGATGGCACGTTAATGAGTTGAGAAAAATGTAGCTGATTGGTCCACAGGTTTAGTATGGAGAGCTCAAGGTAGGATGGCAGAGTGGGCTGGATAGCCCCAGGGGGATGGCCACACAAGAGGCCTTTGTTTTCTGTGGAGTGGAAGTGATATCTGAGGGTCAGACAGATGCTCAAGGGGCCATAACTGTACCTTTGCAGGAATCTTTCCCAGGCTTTTCCAATTTCTGATTCAGTCCTGTTACTTACTAACTGTGAGAGCCAGGGAAGGTCACAAACCTTGAAGAAACTTACCAATACAATAAGATGATGGCATTTCATTTGCCTACTTCTCAGTGTCTCGATAGGATCCAATTTGCAAGTGCTTATAAAATGCTCTATCGAGCACCAGCTCTCATCCCTTTGCTTGCTGGCTAGGGATGCAGTGTGACCTAAGGATGCTGCCTTATGTTTGCTCGGCCACAGTTCAAGCCTCCAGCGTCGCTCTGCTTCTCCCACCATGATGAGAGGTGTGCTTCCAAACTGCGAGCCCAAATAATCCCTCCTCTCCTTAAGTTGCTTTAATCACGTATTTCATTGCAGAAATGGAGTAGGTTGTTGCTCCGACAAACCTGGCTACAGGCTGCTTTTTAAGTCTTTGCAGAGAAATACGGAAGACCTTGGAGAGGTAGGCTAGAGAAACCCTAGAATTCTGTAAACACACACTTCCTAAGACATTTTTGTGGGAGTTTGGAAGACCAATGTGGAGAGACGTGCATACAGCAGAGTCTTGGCTTGTGATGCTTCGGAGAGAGGAAGGGCTAGATTGGACTTTGGGGTTTTGAACACTATTAGAAATGTTATGGTTTGGAGGACTCTCACAAATGAACCAAATACATTTTGTATTTGGAGATGTCCACAAGTCTTTGGGAATCAGAGGTGGGTTGTTATGATATAATCATTGTAAAAAGTGGGTTTTTATGAAGGTTAGTCTTTATTGTCAACTAGACTGGATTTGGATTTACCCAGAAGATAAGTGTCTGCATGTGTCCATGGGGGAAATTCCAGAGAGGTTTAACGGAGGAGGGAGTGTGGGCGGTACCATCCCATGGACTTGGGTCCCAGCATGAATAAAAAGGAGAAAAGCGAAAACAATGCTTTGTAAAGTTGTAAGATGTGATACTCATGCCGAGACCTGTGTATTTATCACATACTTGGTTTCCCATGTAACTCTCATACAAGTTTGGATACTCTCAAACATCCCAATAGAGTGCTGGTATGAAGGCCGAAAATATTTGGCAGTTGTAAAAACCCAGTAATGAATGCCTTTAATGACCTGAAAATGTGAATTGTAGGCAGGCCTGATTTTTGTTCTCACAGAGGAAAGAATTGTTGACTTTGGTTTTTACACTGTTTATAAGTTGTCTACTGTTCCATATTTTCCCTTCTAATTCCACCCTAAGTGCAAATCACATTTACTCCTGATTTCACACTATATTCCAGGCATGAAAGACAGTAAAGTGTCCAAAGTCTTGTGAGAAAAATGAGGTGCCACACGAATAATTTTACTTCGAGGTAAACCATAGAGAAATGAAAGCAGTAGCTTTTGACTGTGTGGAAGATGAGAAACAGCATCTACCTAGGAGGCCAAGGAATGACTCATGAAGCCTCTCTCTCAGTCTTCTGAATTTTGGGCACACTCTCTTTGATGAGGGAATCGTCCAGATCTTAAGGAGCTGAGTAGTCTGTTTCTTTGACAGTCTTTCTTTGTCAGAGCCAGCCAGAAGCATTGCTGAGTGGTCTCATTGGCTCCTTGTGAGGCCTAAGCTCTGCATGGCTGGGTTGGAGGCTCTCAACCTCCTAGCATCCCAATGGGTAGCCCTTAGGCAAACCCCTTAGACTCTCTGTTTTCTCATCTGGAAAATAGGTGCCATAATATTTACTTCAAGGGAATTTTGTAATATTTAATTGATGTTTGCAAAACCTTCTGAGATCTACAGATGAAAGGCCTCCGAGAAACACAACACAGTTATTAAAGAGAAGTTAACGCCTTTGTCAGCTCTTGGGAGTGATGTGCTTTTTCAACGTGTGCCCTCTTTAGACCACTGGGCTGCATTTCTAGATGCAAAGCACTCTTACAGGAGGAAACATGTTTGCCTGGTTTCCTGATCACCCTCCTGGACTTCCTCAATTCAGAATCATCCTAGACAGCCCTATCTTCTTGTCTTTCCCAACTTTTGAGACGACAGCCTTCCCCTTCTGCTCAGCAGTCTTCTTGAGTGTCCCCTGGAGCACGTTGTGAGTGAGAAGACATCCTCTGGTAGCACGCTCCTTATTTCAGACAAACTTCTGCTTTTTGAACTATGGTAGACATATCACACTCATCTTGGATAGCAGTGACATCTTCATTGCTTTTAAAACACAGGTCTGTTGTCTGGAGTTTGATACTCTTCATGTCTCCATGCTGAAAAAAGTGATGAATTCTTACTGAAAGGTCTATGGTTCTTTAGTGGGGGAGAATGGGACCCCATCCTGATCTGATTATATTCCCTTCTGTTTTGCCATTGGTGACGTCTCTTGGGCTGCGCTTTTTTTTTCCTGATGGTTCACGGAAAAAAATGTTGATAATTTATATGTGTGCTAGTTTTCTCAGATGGTTATTTTGAGAACA
>CABHPP010146309.1:2174-23487 GCA_902168425.1 Peromyscus attwateri
TAGGTGTTAAGGTCTTTTTCTTGTGCTTCAGCTATGTTGGAATATTCAATGCCTGCTCTCATAGGATAGATGGGCTCCAGGGGAGACATATTGTCCTTGCTGTTTTCCATTGTGTTTTTACGTCTAGACATCTGAGTTTGGGATGATTGTAGTTCTAGGTACTGATTTCTGGATTTGTCTTTGTTGGGTGGGTGTTTTGTCCCTGGGTTATCGCTTCCTCCCTGAAGTTGTGGCGAGTGTGAAGGCTGTGTGTTGCCAGTTTTCCTGGCTTGCTCAGCTGGTGTGTTCAGAGAGAGTGCCTGCTGGTGTTGGAGGCTGGGATACTGGGATGAGCTGGAGGAAGGAAGATGGAAGTTGATCTTTGTGATCCCTCGGGATGGGGGTCAGAGAGGAAAGGGTGACCACAGCAGCTTGACTGCTACAGAGCTGGGAACGAAACTGGGGGATTAGATCCCAGTAGCAGTAGGAGAGGTGTGAGTAAGTGAGTTCACCTTCAGCCTGCTTGTTGCCCTAGGAGGAGAGGCCCTTGGATTGTAGGTAGTGCCTGCTGGGGTTGGGGTCTGGGACAAAGCAACAAGTTCAGGGAGGAAGGTGAGAGGGGGAAGATCTGTGGGATCCACCGGAGATGGAACAGGGGGGCAGGGAAGGTTGCCAGGGTTGTTCTGCTGCAGAGCTGGGCATGAGACTAGAGCACTGGATCTGGGGAACACAGAGAGAAGAGAAGGTCCACAGGCTCTACCTGGTTTCTGGCAGGCACAGTCTCTGAGTTAACTTGGGGGTGTCTGCTTGGGGGAGCCATTTCCTTGTCCTGCTATGCTGGTGTGTTCCCGGTGAACGCCTGCACATTTCATTCATCTGATTTCATTGTCCCTTTGTTTTCCCACCACATGGCACCTCTCTACTTGGAAATGCCTTTGGTGGCTGTCTTCTTCATTCATCTATAAGTTCCATTAAGAACAGGGCTTTGCCTCTAGCCTAGTGTTGATTCTATTGGTGGTTTAGCAAAAATCTTCTCAGTGAAACACTTCCGTGTAAACAGTATTTTTGTAATATTTAGTGACATGATATTTGTGAACATTTTCACCTCCATCCAGTCTCCTTGCCTTCTAATCCATAGATACTTCAAGGTGATAAAATATCTCATTGTGTCACGTGAAAGATTAAAGGGACCTATAGTAAGTGTTTACCAACATATCAAGAGAGAGAGATTTTAAATCTGTTAAGTACTTCATTCTCTTATGATTGCACGAATACATTATTTTAAATTTGAGACTGTGAGGTGTCACGGCAACATAACAGAGCAAAATGACAGTTCTGAGAGGAAAAGGAAAAGACTCAGAAGAGAAAGGCCAAGTTCTAAAGAAGGTGGAGTAGGGACTGAACAGCACCTCAGTCATCTAAAGATTTATACCACCCTCTTGTGGTAGAGGCAATCCTAACCATAGCCATGTCACTCTGAAATTAACAAGAGGTTCTCTAAACCACCTGCCTGTCATGGTTAACAGCTACTTGGGGGGCAGGATGCCAATTGGAACAAAAACACAACTCTGAACGACAGTACATAATGAAGGGGTGCAGGGCAGCAATCTAACACCTAGCAATTCCCAGGAACCTTTTATCTCAGCAAGCTGGGAAGAACCTGTGTGTTCCTATTTGTTTTCACCCAGGAAAAAGCATCTCCTCAGCCACAGGAGTTCCAGAAAGCGTCTGCCACGTTCATGTCAGCCTTGGCAGTGTTCAACAGTGCGCTAGATAGCACCTTAAACTTCACACTATAAGGGCGCACCCTGTGACCACCCATATCTTTGTGATCCCCAGTTGAAATGCAAAGGCTTCCTGAGTGGCTGACAGAGGGACTACTAGGATTCAATGTTTCAGTCCTAAGCCTGAGTGATGCAATAACTGTTAGGTGCTGCTCTTTTGTTCACTTCCCTTGAGAAAACATGTTTTCCTGTCCTTTTTTTTAAATTAATTTTTTTGCTCTTATGTTTTTTTTCCTATAGTCATTACCACTTGGATGACTTCTTCAACTGTTTAATGTTTACCCTTATTCCTCTTTTCTTGATGCTTAAAAAATAAACAAACATTGTGTTATTTTCCAGATACACCCCAACCCAAAAGCAAGAAAGTGGAGATAACAAGAAAAGGAAAAAGGGAACAACATTCCTTCAAATATAATTTGCATGGAATCATATGCATTTAAACAACTTAATAATAAATTATTTTCAAACATCTACTCACAGATTTGGAGGTGTGGCTTGTTCTCTCCTTTATAAAGACATCATCCACTGACACGTCTGACATTAAGAGGAAGCAGGGAAAGGGTTCTATTCATCCAGGTCACAAGGACAGAGCTGTGGCATCAATGAACAAAATTCGAAACTAATGCCTGTATTTCCACAACAGTGCCAGATAAGGCTAGAACCTCAAAAAGAAATGGACTAAAGTTGGTGCTGCAGAAATGACTCGGTGGTTAAGAGCACTGGCTGCTCACCTAGAGGACCTAGGCTTGATTCCCAGCACCGACATGTCTACTAAAAACCTGTTCCAATAGATAGTATACTTTTGGTGCCTCCACAAACAGTGAACTCATGGTATCCACAGAACACATGCAGGCAAAACATTTATACACATAAGTAAATCTTAAAAATAAAAATAAGGCAAAATACAGCCCATCTTTTCAACATCTTCTTGCTGCATGGGATCTAAT
This sequence comes from Peromyscus attwateri, assembly GCA_902168425.1. Classification (NCBI taxonomy): domain Eukaryota; kingdom Metazoa; phylum Chordata; class Mammalia; order Rodentia; family Cricetidae; genus Peromyscus; species Peromyscus attwateri. The sequence continues at coordinate 4,885 of CABHPP010146309.1, forward strand.
TTTTCAACATCTTCTCAGTAAAGATGTTACCTTAGTGTCAAAATAAATACACTACTAGTCTAAATGAATGGTTCAGGCTGTCCCTCCCCACTTTCGTATTGAATATCCCCTTCAAAGACTAGAAAGGACAGTCATATGGTTATGGAACCTCCAGTTGAACTCTGAAACACAATGTGGAACAATAAAAATAGAGAGAGGAGGGATGACTAAAATGGTGACAATAGAATTCTTAAACTTTAGTAAAACTTGGAAAAATATTTACTCTAAAGAAACAAAGACAAGTTATCCTTACCAGTACATCATTACTTCCTTGTTGACCACATGTTAAAGCATTTAAACTTTGTTTTACACAGTAAGAAAGAAAAAAAAAATGACACACTCTTTCAGATATACTCACGGAAAGAAAAAACAGTGGCAAGTGGGCACAATCAATTTATATTATATGCAAAGTAGCTCAGCCTTAATAAATGGTTTTAAGCAAATGAGTAAGCAGACAGCCTAGTATTTCATGGAATTTAATCAATGGATGCAGCGTTGCTTTGTTAAATGAAACTTGCCTGGCCAGAGTACTATAGCATAAGGAAATCTTTCATGCTAACCAAAGGTGTAGAACGCATCATTTCTGGATGTAAGGAATGACTAAATTCCCAATTACCACATCAGAGGACTGTCAGAAAGAGAAAAGCTCATTAGTTCAGCATAACTACCTGATTATCCCCACACACTGCAATTCTTATTTTTTATGCAAAAAATGGGTTGCATTTTGGAGAAGCACTGTTGCATGGAAAATGTATTAAAAGAACCCTGTGATGGGTGCCTAATGATTTCCTTTTGTTCAGGAGTTTGGAAGGCATTATTGTGCATACAGATGTGCTACAGATCATTAAAGATCAAGAGATTTCAGACTGCAGAGCCAACAAGCTGATGCAAAAACTGAAAGAGAAGAAGCATCTTGATCAGGATAGAGCTTTGAGATGAAGAAACAACAGTAATATTGCAATCATCACCTGACCCTCATCCAACATTTTGAATAGCATTCTAGACTGTAAAAGGATGACTACACAGTTGAATTTAGAACTGTTTAGAGGGGCTTAGTAGTAGAAGACTCACCTAGTAATTTTGTGCAAGGCCCTAGAATGATTTCCAGGCTCACAGACAAAAAAAAAATTAAAAATGTATTTATGTAATATTTCATAACATTTTTAGAAAGGTTACTTAATAAGGGCATTAATGGCAACATCCTTGACAACCTGAGAATAAATACTGAAAACCAGTAAACATGCTTGTGACAGAGTGATTTAACATGGTCTCTGTAAAATAGGAGAAACTATGTTTCATGTGGAAAATAACATTACTATAATTTGACATATTTTTGAAAATAATATTTTAAGTGAAAAGTTACGCAAAAAGACAATATTTCAAGCTGAAATATATTCTGTAATCTAAAACTTATGTGATATGCTCCATAATTCGAAATAACCAACACAAACATTTTTGCAGGTAACTCCCTATGAGCTTGGAGCTGTAAGTTTGAGCAAACAACATTTTTTTTTGGTTTCATGTATCTTAGAAATGCTTAGTAAATAAACAAATCATATGGGACTGAAGAGACAGCTGAGTTGTTAGAAGCACCAATTGTTCTTAAAAAGAATCTATTTTATTTTCAACATTTCCTCAGGAGGCTCACAAGCCCCTATAATCCAGGCTCCAGGAGGTAACAACACCTCTGGCTTTAAGGGCACCTGCACTCACATACACCCATCCCATACACAAAAACATACATATTTAATAACAAAATAAAATATGTTTTAAAAAGATACAATTATGATTTTTATATAACATGTTCTTCATTGGTTTTTATTTTTTTAAGATTTTCATATATGAGTACTGTATTTTCACCATTTCTACTTCTCCCACTCCCCTGCCCAACTACACACACACACACACACACACACACACACACACACAGAGCTGACTAAGTCCATTAGGTATTACTTATATGTATTTGTGTTTAGGACTGACCAACTGAGATTGGATATTCTATCAGGGAACTCATCCCTGGAGAATATTAAATCTCCCTCTCTTAGCAGCTGCCAATTGTCTACAGCTTCTCATCTAGGGGTGGGGTTCCATGAAATACTCCCATCTATGTAGAAATATCAACTGTTGCTGTCATTGTACTGGTCCTGGTATTGTTTAGATGGTCATGTTAACCTCATGGATGCAGCTGCCCGCCCTGTAATATGTAGATGACACTATATTGTAGAGGACATCCGGGTCCTCTGGCCTTTAAAGTCTTTCCACTCCCTCTTTTGCAATATTATGTGAGCCTTAGGTGTAGATTGTGGTGTGTTGAGCATTCTATAGTCATTTTTTCTCTATATTTTGACCAGTTAAAATTTCTGTAATGTTTTGTATATGCTGCAAAAAAAAATAAACTTCTTTCATGAGGGTTTGGAATTATATTTTCTATTGATATAAGGACATGGTATTTAGAATGTAGTTAGAAACTATAGTGATTTAGGAAAGTCACAGTAATGGTCACCTCACCAGACTGGAAGTTGGCTAGTTATAAAGTACTAGGCATGAATTCCCTCTTACTCAGTAGGCCTTAACTCCAATAAGACGGCTGTAGATTACCTCCAACATGTAAGTGCCACTGTTGAACACTTTTGGATCTCTTCCTATTTACTGTGTTTGCAGCTGGGTAGTGCTATGGATGGCGCTTTTCCCTGGGCAACTTTCATAGCATCTTCAGACACTGTGAGAGCCAGTCCTCAAAGAGAAGCCTACTAGATCAGTTTCAGCTTGATTTTCCCAAGTCTTGAGTCTAAAGTGTGTGGTGTCATTGGCAACAGGGTCTTACCTTCAGGTCCTAAGAGGGAATCAAGGACAGAAATAACAGCCTATATTTCACAGGGAGTCTCTTAGACTTCCTTCACCAAGGCATTTAAAAAGCCAAAAGAAGGAAATAATGTAAACACACTTGAAATAGACTAAAGAGCATTGGAACTGGGTTACTTAACATTTTTCTAAAATCTTCACACTAACTGCAACCTTGTCATAACCTCTAGACCACAGATTATTCCATGCCAGCAAGGATTTCACTCTTAGAAGGCCATTTCTTTGTCAATACAGCCAAATCAAGAAATAATATTTTGATTTTATTCCTGAGAATAGGTCTGAAAATTTCTACTGCCCCTTGCCCCTTGTACTGAGGTCCCTATCTATGTAAGTTGCTCCCATATAATTTCTGAAGTCTCTCTGCCTGAATTCCTCCTACTTTATTTTCTGGTCAATTCCTCCATGCTCACAATTCCAGGCAGCAATTAGTCCCCTGATGTCTGTCACCCTGATACTTTGTACAGCTCTTTAGCTTACCTGTGTGGGTCTGTGAGCAGTAACAGGCCCTGAATTCTTCATCACCTTGCTCCACCGATCCACCTCTCCTTGGTTTTCTAATGTCTTCTTGGAAAGTCCCAAATATTAGCCACCTTCCTGTCCCTGTCTTTGTCACATATTCTCTGGACACCATATTCTGCGTGCTAACTCATATTGCCTTTGGTGAGTACAAGTATTCATAGACTCTGTCTTCAAATTATATTTGGAAAGTTGCTAAAAGGCAAGTTTCATCAATTTCATCCAACTCTGGGAAATATAAATAAGCAATAACAAAGTGAAAACTTCTCTAAGATAAAGCAGAATAAAATATAGAGGGATATTAGCTGTCAACAATACTAAAGAAATGTCATTTTACAGCAAAACACAAAACTAGATTAAAGTAGTAGCTATCCCATATTAAGCTCATTGTTTGTTTAAATTTTTTTTAGTTTGAATAAATTGACCCAAGTCCTTCCTGGCTGGCTGTCTTCTTTTCTGCCTGCCTTATAAAAATAAGTTTGTATTGAAATGGATCAGAGCCGGGCGGTGGTGGCGCAAGCCGGGCGGTCGTGGCGCACGCCTTTAATCCCAGCACTCGGGAGGCAGAGGCAGGAGGATCTCTGTGAGTTCGAGGCCAGCCTGGTCTCCCAAGCGAGTTCCAGGAAAGGCGCAAAGCTACACAGAGAAACCCTGTCTCGAAAAACAAAAAAAAAAAAAAAAGAAATGGATCAGAAAAGTGCTCATATATGCATATGAAAACACCATGTCCATATTCCATGTTTTAAACGATAAGACGTACATTTAAAGGTTAAAATTTTAATTTTAAAGCTTATTTAACTCTGAACCTACTTTCTTTCTACTTACGTTCTTCATCAGTTCCTCCAGGAGAAGAATATCTCCACCAGTACAAACGGGAATGGGGAAAACTGTGTGAGCACAAAACATCTGAACTAGAGCCAACACTGCTATCTCCCCCAAGCAAAGCTACTGAATTGTGATGAATCATCAATTGTGATGATGAGGGCGGCGGTGGCGTGTGCCTTAAGTCTCAGCACTTGGGAGGCAAAGGCAGGCAGATCTCTGCGAGTTCAAGGCCATCCTGGTCTATGGATCAAGTTCCAGGACAGAAACGAGGGTAGGCTCCACAGCTACACAGCGGAACTCTGTCTTGAAAAGAAGAAGGAGGAGGAGGAGGAGGAGGAGGAGGAGGAGGAGGAGGAGAATTGATGAAGGTTTGTGAGTGTCAATCAGATCTAGAGGTTCAAATGAAATATGAAATAAAAATTGAAATTGAAAGAATGGAGATGGGCTGATTGGATCATACAAACAAACCAATAGTGAGTGAGTTTTATCTGATTTTCAGGTGAAAATATGAGAAATAAAAGTTAAAAAAAAAAGTTGGGGACAGTTGAAATATGTCTCAAATTAATAGAATATCTAACTAAATGAAGGTTCAAGCCACCAGGCAGTGGTGACTCACGCCTTTAATCCATACCAGCACTTGGGAGGCAGAGACAGGTGGATCTCTGTGAGTTCAATGTCAGCCTGGTCTACAGAGCGAGTTCTAAGACAGACAGGACTGTTACATAGAGAAACCCTGTCTCAAAAAACTAAAAACAAGTTTCAACCCAATAACATCTCTTCAGAAATAACTGACTAGACAATCTACAGGACAGTTTGTAAGGTCTTTATGATCCATAAGCAAGAAAGACAAAAACAGAAAAATAAATTTCTTCTATAATGAGATAAATAATTAATGAACAGATATAAATTACATCACAACACGTAAAAGAACAGAAACAGAAGGAGATTTTTTTTTTATTTACATGGGAAGGTAACATTGAAAACTAACAAGTATAAAGTGTTACATCAATATTCAAACTGAATAAAACATAAAATAAACTTCATGGCATTAAAACACATAGGAAAAGCTTGAAAACGCTTTACAAGATTCATCTGAAGAAACATATGAATAGTGAGACACAAGTTCATATAAAAGGAATAACTGGAATGCTGGCACATGGTTCTTTAAAACAGCCAGATTTCCTCTATTTAATAAAGGAAAAGCAGTAATGCAAAGACAAGTTAATATTTTAATTGATCAAAAAATGAGTAAGAATATCTTTAACTAGACCAGGGAACATTGGTCATCCATAGTTTTTGTGTATGTGTGTGTGCACACACTTTTTTGTCTCTATTTTTACCCTCTTGGTCCTTTGTGTACATATTATGGCTTCCAGTTTAGTGTTTCTATGGGATTCCTGAGTGTGTGAATAAATAGGTCTCTGCACCTATATGGTTTTCCTGTGCCTCTTGGGCTCTTTTCCTTCTGTTTGTTTGTTTTGGCCTATTCAGATGTCAGTTTTTGTTGTATTTTATTATATTATATTTTATTATTTTTATCCCATAGAATAATGAGAGATGGAAAGCAAGTAGATTCGTATGGAAAGGGAGCTGGGAAGGAATTGGGAGGCATAGAGGGAGGGGAACCAGTAGCCAGAGTATAATATCTGAAAGAAAAAATTGTTTTCAATAAAAGGGAAAACAAAAGATACAAAAGTTTTCAAAAGGAAATGTTTAGAATCAACTTCATATGGAGAAATGAAACAACAACAAAATACCAGGGTAGCTAAAACAATAACAAACTTGGTAATAACACTTTCGAAATATCCATAATCCTGTTGAAAACAATACTGTATCAAGGAAAAATAGGAGAGTTAATAATAAAGTTCAATTTGTTAATACAAAATCAGTATACATCAATGATTAATGTCTCAAAAAAAGTTAGGTAGACATAAGACAAACTGGAAAAACTCTATGAATGTATATATGCCCATGTACACATAAACACACACACACACATATGTATGTATATGTATATATATATATATATATATATATATATACATTTTAAAAGCATGAAATTGTACCTGAGTGATGGCTCACTGGGTTAAAATACTTGCCATGTAAGCCTAATGGCCTGAGTTGAGTGACTTAACTTCTCAAATTTACCTAATGACCTCCAAATGTATGCTGTGGAACACACACACATCACACACAGAAAGAGTCACACACAATAATCCTGAAATGTATTTTTTAACATAGAATGTTCTAATAATTCAATATGAAAAATGTAAGCAATTTAGCCAAAAAATGAACAAAAATATTGTTCATGTAATTTATATGAGAGGAAATTAAAAGGGACATCAGTCATAATAAAACTCTTCAGGTTAGTTGAAATGAATAGTTCATTATGGTAAAAGATAATGTAATCTGTCACCTTTAAGATTGTCACTTAGATTGGCTCCCACAAGAGTAGTTATGGACATTATTCTTTTAAACATAAATTAGCACAATCTTTCTATTCTTTTTTTTTCTGTGTCTACTGGTGTATATACTTAGAACAGTTATCACAAAGGCTTAAATAATTTATTAATTAGAAATGTGAACAAGTTAGCATCTTTAATTCAGAACAGTTTAAAATAATATATTGCTAACTTCAGTGCTAAAATATGGAAAAAACACTGAAATGTATTATTCAGAAGAATCGGTACCATACAATTAAATTTTTTCTCAATTTTTCTTGATTCTCTGGATTTCCTATCATGCATCTTGATCCCACTTATCTCTCTGTCCCCTCACATCCAGTCTCTGCCCATGCAACTTCCCCCCAAAACAAAATTTAAGAGAAAAACCAAAACCAAAACAAACAAACAAACAAAAAAACAGGAGAAGAATCTCATCGTGGAAGTTGTAGTGTGGCCCGCCGAGTCACACAGTGTACACTGTAATTCATTCATCTTTACTAATAAGTGATGAGTGTTCATTGCTATGTGTCATTGGTCTGGTTCAAGGCCTCTGGCTTCTGCTACCCTATCAATAACGGGCTCTCTCTGGGATGCCTCTTGGATATCCTGTTGTCTTGTGTCGTGGAGATCTAGCAGTTTTGGATCTGTAGGTTTTTCCCCTTCACATGCTCCAACAGTTCATAGATAAGGTGGATGTTGGCATGGGCTAACCTCGTTCTGGGTCTGGGTGGTACCTGGGTTAATCAGCCCACCAGCTTTCCCTCATCCTTTCTACCCAGGCAAGCTCTCCATTACTGCTTCAGCTAGCTCACCCAATGCAGCTTACAGCAAGGGGTGGAATCACTTCTCCTGTTCTCCTGTAGGTCCCCAGATCGTGCCCACTCAAACTCACACCACCAGAGCCAGTTCCACTGTTTTGCCCAGATGAGCTAGAGGGCCCTCTCCCCCAACTGCAGCAGAGGGTACAGAGGGGGAACTAGGAACCAGCTATCCTGATCTCATATCCTCATGCCTGGCTTATCAACACCTCCAAAACCAGGGTCAACTCTAGTGTGCTGCTCAGGCAGAATGCAGGGCCACTCTCCTGTGTGCTGTAGCTGGCAAGGGGCAGGGCTGGAGAGATGGCTCAGTCATTAAAAGCTAGGCTCACAATCAAAAATATATTAACTTTTAAGCCAATTGTTTAAACAATTCTAGTTTTAACATAGGAGTACTAACTTGTTACATCTTATTAACATGCACTTATTTATGCCTATTTATAGGAGCAAAAATTTATCTAAGAACGTTTGCCTATATAAATATCAACTGTTTATTGCTCAGCAATCATTGTGATATTAATGTGAGTAAACTAACAAACACTAGAATTTGACCTGAAGAGAGGGTATATTTCAAAAGGTGAGAAGTCTATTCCAGAGGGAGAAATAAGGTTATTCAAATACCATAGTTTAAAAAGCAATGGAGTCATATAAAGGATGAGTCAATGCCTGCTCCTATGGTCAAGAAAGCTGTGATACACCCCTGAATCAAGGAACCAGGTAAGATCCAAGTCATTGAGAAGCTAACAATGACAATAAGACATTCAAGTCTCAACAATGACAATGAAACATTCAAGAATCTTAATGTAACAATACCATTAAAAGATTTTAAATGAATAGGATTTTTTGGTTTTTTGTTTGTTTGTTTTTTTGCTATTTTTATTACTGTTTTTGATTTTGTGTAATGTGTTTTGGTCATGCTCCCTCTCCTACACTCTGCCAGATCCACTCTCCTCTCCTGTCTACCCAGCTTTGTTTTCTTTTTCATATCTTCCTTTTACCAATCAAGTACAATTTATACTGTGTGTGGTCTACCTATCAAGAGCCACACCATCTCCCAGCAGCTATTGCTTGGCCATAACTCATCAGCTGGGCATGGGATTTCATATATTTCACTTCCTCCGTGCTAGGCTTTTTTCTGGATTGACATTGTATAGGCTTTGTACATGCTGTTCCAACTACTGTGAGTTCATATGCACAATTGCCAGGCTGCACTCAGAAAACACCGTTTACTTATAAGCATCTACTGCCTTTGGCACTTACAATCTCCTCATCCCCTCTTTCACAATAATTCCTAAGATCGAGGAGGAAGGGTGTAATATAGATGTCACATTTAGGGCTGAGAATTCTGTAGTCTCTTATTCTCTGTAGTTTGACCAGTTATGGGTCACTATGCTATTATCTACTCAAGAAAGGGGCTTCTCTGATGAGGGTTGAGGTATGCACTGATCTATGGATATAAGGATAGGTTACTAGGAGCAGATTTAATACTATGATAACTATGGATATAAGGATAGGTTACTAGGAGCAGATTTAATACTATGATAACCATAATACTATGATAACAGGATATCAGGAATAGATTCTCTCATAGGTCCTAGGATCTGTCTGGTCCCCAGGTCTTGTCCGTGATAATTGTGCCAGGAGTGGCTTTTAACTTGTGGAGCAGGACTTAGATCCAATCAGAAGTGGTTGGTTACTCCTATAACATTCCTACCACTATTGCTGCAGTAGGTATGTCTTGCCAGGGTGGTTACTACTGTAGCTCTCAGAGTGCTGAGAGCTGGATAAGAATAATGATTACTCTGAGAGCTGCACTTATTAATCTTAGATGAATAGTTTAAAAACACCACACTAGAGAGGAAGTATGAAAAGCTATAAGATTTTAAACACAGAAAAGTAGAATGGCAAACATATCTGAACTTTATTAACACAGTGTGCTTATGAATAAGTAGAAGCAAAAAAATCAAGTTATATCTATGAATCTAAACAGGGTCACTTGTTAGACTAATTTATCCTAACAGGAAACCAGTGACAGTGGTAGAAAAGAAAGAAAGAAAGAAAAGCAGAAAGGCAAGGGGAAAGAGAGACAGGAAGGAGGGAGGGAGGGAGGGGAGGAAGGAAGGAAGAGGAGGAGAGGAAAGGAGAGGAGAGGAGAAGGGAGGAGAGGGGAGGGGAGGGGGACAGAAAGAGACCTGAAAAAAATGTTGCTGAATTCAATCAGTGGGAAAACATCCAAATAGACTGTTAGGGAGACAAATGTTCCTCAAGATATTAGATATATCTTGCTATCGTGTTTTTTCCTTTGGAATTTAGAACAATAAGAAACTCTCAAGTTATTTTTACATCAAGTTTTTATTTTGAAGATTTTACTGACTATAAATAGATGTGGATTCCATGTCAAAAGCAGGAGGAATAACAGAAAAGGTAGATGAATTATAGCAATGCAAATGAACCATAGCAATGTCTGTGGACATAGGAAGAAATCAATAAGTGCTTAAAATCAGAAATGATAAGACAGGCTGCTTCAGAAGCTAATGAGGTGTATGAGAAAGAGATGGAGGGAATAAGAGGGTGTAAATGATCTGCGGCAAAGAGCATTTGTTTTGCCTAGGATTGGGTTTTGGATGTAGTTCTTGCAACAGGAAACACCATGGAACTGACGTATCTGGATATCAAAGGCTAAACATTTAAATCTCCTATAAGTTTTGAAAAGATATGTAAATATAACTAACATGCACTTTTATATATCCATTAACTCAAGAAGGGTTTTTATATGCATATATATATATCATAAAAATAAATAGAATTTCTATGAACACAAAAGGATCCATTGTAGATGCATGTAGAATGTGATATTTCCAACTCAGAAAATTCTTTCAGAAACTTTTGAAAGAATTCTGTTTAAAAAGGCAGAAGTGGAGGAGGACAGAGAAGAAATAAAGAAGAAAACGAAGAAATTAGAATAGTGAGGTGTTGAGGAAGTCAATAGACAGGTTCGGTCTTGTTATTTGTTTGTTTTCTTTGTTCTTCAGTAAACGAAAATATACAATTTGATGGATGTTGACAAGAGAACCGGGTGATAGACACCAATGACATTAATAGCCACTGTTATTGTGCACGGGAGTGAGGAAAATACAGACTACATGGCACCCATTTGCTTTTCGGTGATTTTCTGTAACCTTTCCAAGAGTAGAATAAAGCAACAAACAAGGTCTTCTTGCCAAAATTTAGGTTATGGCCAGTAGAGATAAGCAACACAATGTTATAGCAAATAGGTGTGGTGTATGGTTACTGAGAAAAAGGAACAATTACCTCCAATCCTGAAATAGCCCCTTTCCAGCATCAAACCTTTCAGACTGAACTGTTCAGATAAGTACTTCCTGAAGAGCCATGGATTCCCTGTCATGCATATTGGAGACTAGATTCAACATTGTCATCTACAAGGGAAGATCCTTTCCTACATATGCTCTAAGTCATCTATTCCCTAGAGTGATGTTCCTACAAGGACAGGGCCATGTAAGTTAATAATATCACTTCTTATGCAGTTGAACGCATAAGATATGGTTGATCATTCAGCAGTTATGCTGCTTGATGCTCATCCAGATACCCAAGTTTGGTTTCAACAACCACATCATGTGATTCACAAATACCTATATCTTCATCTCCAATGGATCCCATGCCTTCTTCTTGCCTATGAGAGCACTTCTATTAATGCAGCATTCACTCACACAGACACACATATACACATAAATAAAAACAAATCTTTAAAAATTAAAGTCTAACTCAACCATCCCATTCCCTTACGTTCTCATCCCCCATCCCCTACCCTCTGCTGCCCCCCACCTCGCCCCTAGTTTACTCAGGAGATCTCATCTATTTCCCCTTCCTAGGGTGATCCATGCATCCCTCTTAGGGTCCTTGTTAGCTAGCTTCTCTGGAGCTGTGGATTGTAGTCTGGTTATCCTTTGCTTTTACATCTAGTATCCACTTATGAGTGAGTACATAAAATGTCCTCCTTTCTTTAAGTGGTTCATCAAGGAAAGGCTATGGGGAAGAAGTTCTTCATGGTACAGCATGATCTCATTGGATTTTAGCAGTGGTGAAAAGCACCTATGTATGGCAAAGATGTGGAAAAAGAAAGCATTCTGAGTGAGGTATCATGAAGGGTAGGTATGCCGATTATTTAAGATGTCAACCTTAGACCCAATGGATAGTTTCTTGTCACCTTTGGACACTGGATTCCCTTGCTCTCTCACTCTGTAATGAGTCTCAACAAAACCCTCTGTCTTCCATGATGCTTATGGGTGTTCTCTTCTATTTCTTGACAACTTACACCACTGCCCTAATTTAAATGGGCTATGGACAAGACACCTAGTGACTTTGGGGAACTAGCAAGAAAAATGAAAGGAAACAGGGCAGAGAATGTGTGAGTGCTGAGTTTGAGAGATAAGAGAGGTAAGTGGTAGTATCAGTCTGCAGGAATCAAGTATCTCTTCTGTTTGTCTGTAAGATGCCTATTATGCAGCTATGGAAGTTTGAAACTACTTGTTCTGGATAAACGCTTTGCATTTAAGAGATGCCCTTGGTTTTTAGTGTTTCACCTGCTGCTTTGAGCCCATGAACTTGCTGTCTGTAAAGATGTCAGTGTGCATTCTTTATGTTGGACACCGGAGCTAGAGCCAAAATAGGAGTGATATCTACAAAGTGAAATATTTAGAGACAGAGGAATGTTTTCTTAATGTGGAGACAGTTTGGTTTATTTAGTTTAGCCTAATGATCCCCATGTGTCCCTTCTCAAAATGCCATGGTATGTTTTTATGGATGAATAATCCCATGTTGTGTACATGTCACCTTTTCTCTATCCATTAACTGGGTGATGAGTATATAGGATTTTTTTCATTTCTCATGTAATATGAATAGTGCAGTGTCAACATGTATGTGCGAGCATCTCTAAAATATTGACAAAGAGTGCTTCAGATGTATATATACCCAGAAGTGGCATAGCTGGGTCATAGGGTACCTCAGTTTAATTTGTTCAAATTTAGTTGTTGAGGACTATTGTCCCTGGTTATAGATAAAACACTTTTGATTCTTCTTCATTTGGTATTATGACAACTTCAGGCTTTGGTGAATATTTTGTTATGTAGAAAGAGGTCCTTCTATTCCTAATTTCTTCTGAGATCTTATTAGGAAAGAATGGTGAAGCTTGTCAATGGTCCTTTCTGAGTCTATTGAGATAATTGATTATTTTTTTATTTTAAGTCTGTTTGTGTGTTTTATTGCACTTATAATTTGCAGATTTTGAACAAAATGTGCATCCATGAATAGACCCACTTGATCATGGTGTATTGGGTTTTCATATATGTTCTTGGATATGATTCAAGAATATTTAGGTTGACAGATTTGAACATTGAATTATGTGTTGACTGATGATAAATATTTAAAATATTTATTTTTTTCTATGTATTTGTTTGCCATTAAGCATTCTTATGTTCATTTGTTTCCCCTACATTTTGTCTTCCAAGGTTCTAAGTGTAGTCTTTAACCTCTGACTTGGAGTAAGTGTAAGTTTACACAAAAAAATAACCAAGTAAGGGACGAATAGTGCCAAAAGGACTGAAATGTGGGCCTCTGCTTAGTGAGTTTTATGTTAAAGTACAAAATATTTTGTATTATGTCTGCTATTTGTTTCTATAACTCATAGTGATAAAACTATTGTAACAAATGTGCTCCGCTGGGGTTTTTTGTCAAAAAAAGACTTGTTAAAAAGAAGGTGCACATCAATTAAATGTGAAGCGATCTGTCAAACTACTCCGCCTGACTGGCTTGTTATTGTGTTCACTACATGACTCATAGCTCAAGTCTTTCTCATGTGGAAGACACAGAAATAGCATTCAGGAAGGAGTCCGATAAGTACAGTTCTTATTATGAGGCTGTCTTGTTGGTGACCTTTTTGATCAATCCACTTATGGCCTCGAGCTTCGGTGAGTGGCTTCTACCCCACTCTCATTTAAAATCTCAATTTTAATTTTCTTTCATTTTTCTTTATTAAGAAATTTTCTACTCACTCCACATACTATCCACAGATCCTCCCTCCTTCCACCCCCAAGCCCTCTTTCCCAAGCCACCCCGCATCCCCACATTCCCCAAATCGAGGTCTCCCGTAGGGAGTCAGCAGAGCCCAGCACACTGAGCTTAGGCAGGTCCAAGCCCCTTCCCACTGCACCAAGGCTGTGCAAGGTGTCACACCACAGGCACCGAATTCAGGAAGCCTGCCCATGCACCAGGGATGGATCCCGATCCCCTTGCCTGGGTGCCCCCCAAACAGTTCGAGCCAAACAACCATCTTCCCTATCCAGAGGGCCTAGTCCAGTCCCATGGGGGCTCCACAGCCACCAGTCCACAGTTCATGGGCTTCTACTAGTGTAACCAGTCATCTCTGCACGTCCTCCCATCATGATCTCGATGTCCCTCACCTGCAGTATCTCTCCTCTGTCTCTCATCAAATGGATTCCCGGAGCTCAGCCTGGTGCCTGGTCATGAATCTCTGTATCTTCCTTCATGAGTCACTGACAAAGGCTCTGTGATGACAGCTAGGTTATTTTCTAGGCTGGTCACTAGAGTAGACCAGTCCAGGCACCCTCTGGACCACTGCCAGCAGACCAAGGTGGGGTCAACCTTGTGGATTCCTGAAAGCCTCCCCAGCACCCTGCTTCTTCCTATTCCCCTGATGTCCTCATCTATCATGGTATCTTCCTCCCTGCCCTCCCACTCTGTCCCTGTTCCAGCTTGACCCTCCCATTTCCCTATGTTCTCATCCCCCACTCCTCGCCCTCTGCCATCCTCCCACACACCCAGTCCACTCATGTAGATCTCAACCACTTCTCCTTCACAGGGTTATCCATGTGTCCCTCCTAGGGTCTTTCCCTGTTAGCTAGCCTCTCTGGAGTTGTGGGTTGCAGTCTGGCCATCCTTTCCCTCACATTTAGTATCCACTTATGAGTGAGTACATACTATGTTTGTCCATCTGAGTCTGAGTTACCTCATTCAAGATGGTATTTTCTAGTTCCATCCATTTGCCTGCAAATTTCATATCACTGTTTTTTTTACTGCTGAGTAGTACTCCATTGTGTATATGTTCCATATTTTCTTCATCCATTCTTCAGTTGAGGGGCATCTAGGTTGTTTCCAGGTTCTTGCTATTACGAATAATGCTGCTATGAACATAGTTGAGCATGTGTTCTTGTGGTAAGATTCAGCATTCCTTGGGTATATGCCCAAGAATGGTACAACTGAGTCTTGAGGAAGACTTATTCCCAATTTTCTGAGAAACCGCCATACTGATTTCCAGAGTGGTTGTACAAGTTTGCATTCCCACCAACAGTGGAGGAGTGTTTCCCTTGCTCCACATCCTCTCCAACATAAGCTGTCTTCAGTGTTTTTGATCTTAGCCATTCTGACAGGTGTAAGATGGTATCTCAGGGTTTTTTTTTTTTTTTTGATTTGCATTTCCCTGATGACTAAGGATGTTGAGCAATTCCTTTAATGCCTTTCAGCCATTTGAGATTCTTCTGTTGAGAATTCTCTGTTAAGCTCTGTAGCCCATTTTTAATTGGATTGTTCAGTATTTTGATGTCTAGCTTTTTGAGTTCTTTATATATTTTGGAGATCAGCCTTCTGTCAGATGTGGGGTTGGTGAAGATCTTTTCCCATTCTGTAGGCTGTTGTTTGGTCTTATTGGCCGTGTCCTTTGCTCTACAAAAGCTTCTCAGTTTCAGGAGGTCCCATTTATTAATTGTGGCTCTCAGTGTCTGTGCTACTGGTATTATATTTAGGAAATGGTCTCCTGTGCCAATTCGTTCCAGACTACTTCCTACTTTCTCTTCTATCAAGTTCACTATAACTGGATTTATGTTGAGATCTTTGATCCACTTGGACTTGAGTTTTGTGCATGGCAACAGATATGGATCTATTTGCAATCTTCTGCATGTTGACATCTAAGTATGCCAGCACCATTTGTTGAAGATGCTTTCTTTTTTCCATGGTGTAGCTTTGGCTTCTTTGTCGAAAATCATTTGTTCATAGGTGTGTAGATTAATGTCAGGGTCTTCAATTCAATTCCATTGGTCCACATGTCGGTTTTTATGCCAATGCCAAGCTGTTTTTATTACTATAGCTCTATAGTAGAGTTTGAGGTCAGGGATTATGATGCCTCTAGAGGTTGCTTTATTTTACAGGATTCTTTTAGCTATCCTAGGTTTTTTGTTTTTCCATATAAAGTTAAGTATTGTTCTTTCCAACTCTGTGAAGAATTGTGTTGGAATTTTGATGGGGATTGCATTGAATCTGTGTATTGCTTTTGGTAAGTAAAAGCTCTATTTTTATAAAGAGTAGAATGTAGTAGTTTTCAAATGTGATCTCAACTATTCTGGTGTTAATCTCATCCAAAGATTATACAATATCTCTAATAAAAACATACATACTCATATATGTGTGTGTATTTTTTATTATTTTGTAGCTTGAGTTTTCCTGCCTGGCCCACAGTCAGGATAAATCTCTTTCACCTGCCAGTCCCACAGCCGCTCAGACCCAACCAAGGAAACACAGAGACTTCTATTGCTTATAAACTGTATGGCCGTGGCAGGCTTCTTGCTAACTGTCCTTATATCTTAATTTACTTCATTTCTATGAATCTATACTTTGCCACATGACTCGTGGCTTACCGGCATCTTTACATGCTCCTTGTCCTGGCGGCGGTTGGCAGGCTGGCAGTTGCTTGTCCTGGCAGTTGCTGCCTTCCTGCTCTTTTAATTCTCTCTGTTAGTCCCGCCTACTTCCTGCCTAGCCACTGGCCAATCAGTGCTTTATTAGCAACACATTTGCCATACAGAACATTCCACAGCATTATTTAGTTAGTTATTTTTACACCCTGGCTAGTTTCCCCTCCCTCCTCTCCTCCAAGTCCCTCCCCCTCCTTTTGCATCCCCCTCCCAATCCAGTCCTCCTCGGTTTGTATTTAGAAAGGGGCAGTCTTCCCATGGATATCAGTATAACAGGGCATATAAACTTGCAGTAAGACTAAGTACTTCCCCTTGTATTAAGGATGGACAAGGCAACCCAGTATGAGGAATAGGGTCATAAAAGCCAGCAAAGAAGTCAGAGACAGCCCCTGCTCCCACTGTTAGGAGTCCCATAAGTGGATCAAACTAGTGTGTATTTAAATCTATGAACATTTGAGCATTTGACCGGTGAGATTCAGTCAAGTTTTTCTATGCTAGTTTCCAGGCCTTTAAAGATGAATACTTATTTTGAATGCCTTTAATACTCTCTATCAATTGGCTTTGCTTTAAGTAATGTACAAGGTTACAATTTTGTTTTTCCTAAGAGCAGTTACAGCACCATTCACTGAACACTTTCCTTGTTTCAACAAATAATAATCTCTCATTTTGTGTCTGTTGGAATGTGTCTTTGGAATGCTGTGTTGAACACTCAACCTGAAATTCAGATCATGACATTTATCTGAGTAATGAGAGGGGCTGTTTGTTTTTGTGTTTTTTTTTTTGTGAGCCTCTTAAGTCTTTTTTTAAATCTGTTAATATGCTAATACTGCATCGAATTACAAGCTTTTAAATTTTATTTGAAAAGCTTTCCATTTAGATACAGGATCCTAACTATGAAAGTAAATATTAGTTTATAATTATGTTCCCATAAATGCATTGACCTGGTTAAATACCAAGTATAAATTGGAACCTGAATTTCTTTTTAGTCTTAGTAATAACGTTTAAACTTCAGATTTTCTGATTTCTTGATACTTTGAGAAAGCTTATGTCAGCCCAATGTCTTTGGAAGGAGAAGAAATTCTGATACTATTTGATTCTGCATCAACTTGAAATTACTTTTAGGTTGTAATGAGGCAAGTGTGGTGGTGTACACACTCAGCACTTAGGCGGCTAAGCAGGAGGTCCTGGAGTTTGAGACCCGAGTGTCCTACCTAATACACTTTGTCTCAAGAATAAAGAAAAAAACAACAAAATGTTACGGAAACTGTGGATCCTTTCTTTATAAAATGTAAAAATATATATTTGCTCAAAGCTTCAAATGAAAAACTGTGAGTTGTTTGTGGTTTAACTGGATGAAATACCAAGTCACTGGCTTTGGCACAGTATCAGCTCTGGGACAGAATTCTTCTGTGCCTCATCCAAACTTCCATTTTGTTCTTCGTTACATATTCTTTTTTATTCTTCCATTTCTTATATTTAGCAAAGGCGATGTAAAAGACTGTGCCTTTTATTAAACTTCTTTTAATGTGGGAAAATGCTACCAAAATATAATTTACAAAATTGAATACTTATTACAAGAAGTGAGTTGCAAATGAAGTTACTAACATCATGTATATATATATATATATATATATATATATATATATATGTTTTAATTTTTGGAATTAAAATATAATTACATCATTTCTCTCTTCCATTTCCTCCTCCTAAACCCTCTCATATATCCCCTTTCTCTCTTTTCACATTAATTGTTATTATCTATACATATATATTTTTGCATATATATTCTTAAATATATAAGTACAGCCTGCTCAGTCTTTATAATGTTACTTGTCTGTATGTTTTTAGGGATTACCACTTGGTATTGGATAACCAATTAATATTTTAAATCAGTAAATATAATATGCAAACAAAAATTCTATTAAAAACTGTAACCCTAAAGGGGAAGTAATGGAACACATATGATCTAATTGGACTTAAGACCTACTCAACAATAGAGAAACCATGCCTGGAACTTGGAACCTAGTAAACTACCAAGGGTGGTGAGATAATGGATCTAGGAAAAGAACCTACAACTGTCTCTTTACTAAACCTGAATGATCCCAAAACATATTCTAAATACTTGTCCTTCTACCCACAGATACATCTTCATTCCTCATCAAAGAAACTTTTTTTTTTCAGCCAGGAAAAGGAGACCATTACAAGAAAAATCACAACCAATCAACATGATGAGTTTTGGAGCCCAGTCCCAATGGATACATGTAAATAAATAGATAGATAGATAGATAGATAGATAGATAGATAGATAGATAGATA
>CABHPP010146309.1:23497-45412 GCA_902168425.1 Peromyscus attwateri
ATAAATAAATAAATAAATAAATAAATAAATAAATAAATAAATAAATAAATAAAACCTCCTGTATCTAAGACTCAAGGAACATTGCAGAAAAGGAGATGAAAAGTTGTAAGATTCAGAAGACCAGAATTTGCTGTGAGATTGTGTCCTTAGTAACTTTAGAAGCTACATCCGTAAAGTCTTACCACATGATTACCCAAACATGAGCTGTACAAGGAAAACAAGAGTATACATGCTAAAGTGGATGGAGAAAGACGAGCCCTTAACAATACATGAAGAACTAGAGATAAATAAGTAATGCTAAAAGTTGGAGAAATAGTCTTCTCTAGGGAAGGGCACACCAGTTGGTAATTTGTTGTAGCCCATTTTCAGGTTTCCTAGTGGCTTTATCCAGCAGGTCTGCATGGAGAGAACGATTGGACCATGGGCCTGAGTGCAGGTGTCTGAGATGGTCTGCACTTGGCTGTGCTGGGGGGAGGTCTTTTGCTCCACCCTTTGGCGTCTCTATAAATACCCTAAGGCAGAGACTGTCGGGGCCCAATGGAGTAGGATCCAGGCCCTCTCGAGACTATCCTGTATTTTCTATCTGTTTCTCCCCTCTATTCTTCTAACTAATATTTCCTGCTGCTCCTGCTTAAGAGTGCTCTGGGGAAATCTGGGGGTGGTGGATAGGCCTTCCACAGTTATTCAATGACAAATAGTTATCCCTGAAAACACATATACAAGTAACATTATTTAGAATGAGCAGGATATATATATATATATATATATATATATATATATATATATATATATAAAACAACAACTAATGAAAAAAGAGGCCATGAATTTGAAAGAGCAAAGAATATATAGGAGAACTTGGAAGAAGGAAGGAGAAGCAGCAAATGATGTGATTATATTAAAACCTCAAAAATAAAAGAAATAATAAAAAAGAGTTTTAAAAAACTAAGTGAGGGCCGGGCGTTGGTGGCGCACGCCTTTAATCCCAGCACTCGGGAGGCAGAGGCAGGAGGATCTCTGTGAGTTCGAGGCCAGCCTGGTCTCCCAAGCGAGTTCCAGGAAAGGCTCAAAGCTACACAGAGAAACCCTGTCTCAAAAAACCAAAAAAAAAAAAAAAAAAAACTAAGTGAAAAATATTATAAATTAGACTTTATTTTATTGATATCCAATTCAGTTCCTTAGTGTTTTTAAGTGACTGTGGTCCAGACAATCCACCATAGTTTCTATCTTCAGCTTGCTGGGTACATGTGTGCCCCTCAATTCCTATGTTCAGCTTTAACTCTTTGTATACACACTTGCATCTTCACAATACATTGCAACATCAATGAATAGTTTGAGAGCCCAAGAGCATATTGACAATTCATTATTAGCAATATTGTTAGTGATAAATGCATTGTCTTATCAGCCTGCATGTTTTGTGGTTTTGGGTTTTGATTGTTCATTTGTTTTGTTTCTTGTTCTTTTTTTTTTTTTTTTTTTTTGGTTTGGTTTTCGTTTGTTTCATGCATCCTTTACTATACCCTAAGTGGCACATATCCTGAGGAGGTAGCCAGCAGTTGATACTGGGAACTGAACCCACATCTCTTTTTAGCAATAAAAGCTGCTGAAAAGTTACTCTTTAGGCTCCTAGACATGAAATAAACTCAGAAGACACGTCCAGCCCTGCACTGGATTCTCCCAGCTCCTGGGCTACACTCTAATAATTTGGTACTTCCTTCTCAAACACGTCCTTTCTGAAACTGTTCCCTAAATTTGTGTCCCTTTCTTTAAATAAACAGATAGACAAAGGAAATATGCCTCTGCACCACATTCTTCTCTTATTTTATCTCCATTTTGAAACAGTCTCTGTGCTATTACCCTTCAGCTAAAGTGAGCAGATGTACCATGGGGACGACTGTAGCACAAGGCACTTGAAACACAGGACTTTTTTTTTTATTTATTTAAGAGTGAAATGAAATTGAGAGGCCAAATCACTTGCACGTTGCTGCGAATATCCCATCCTCATTGTCTTTTTTAGAATAACATGCCGGCCTGGGTAATAAGAAGGTTTAGAGAGAATGCAATTCACTGCTAAATCTACTACTTGTGGGATGAGCATGACTGATTGCGGGAGCCAGAATCTGGCTTCGATTCTGATTGACTACCTCCTTAATTCTTTATCTTTCCCCTTCACTGCTCTCCTCTTGCTTCTCCTACTTTAAAGACCAATATGAAAATTGTAAATCTATGTGTTTTTATTTTCCTCTCTCTTAGTCTATTGTATTTCCAGTAGACATTAATACAATTTAGGAGTCATTATGATGACAGAATTTCTATCTCCTTTCTGAATGTTTTGGCTCAGCTTCTCCCTCTTTTGGGGGAGGATATTTAATAAAAATGTCAGTCATGGCTTTTCTGATACAGACTAGTAAATTAGTTTATTGGATTAAAATAAGTATTTTTAAAACGGGCATTCTGTTTTCTCCATTTTATTTTGATTGTGTTTAATGAGGCAAGCTGTATAATATACATTATTACAAAATTAAGTTTGTAAAAGCTTTGGAAATATATCACTTATAATTTTTATTTTGATATCTAAACTGTGTGTCAATTTGTCATAGTATCTATAAATTTACCTTTTATTCCTATGTTCTAATGACTTTGGATGATAATTTTAAGCCACCATTTTGAGTTATGCTTAGCATCCTAAAACTGTATAAAATTAAATATGCCATTTGGTTATAGTTTTTACTCTTCAAAATTTCCCTGAAATGAAATAAAAACACAAATATCATTTTTTCTACTTTGCTAATAATTAGCAAACAAATATGTCTGGAACACATGGAAAATCCATTAGCAGGGAAATTCCAGGTATAAACATGTTTTCTTCTGTTTAAAACTTTGATTCTCTTCTCCAAAATCATCAACTAATTTCATTCTTTAAAAAGTATTATTATTTTACATGTATGTGGGCTTTACCTGCATGTGTATCTGTTTACCTGCTACATGCCTCATGCCCTCAGAGACCAGAAGAGGACATTGGATCTGGACTCTTGGAAACTGGATTTGCAGATGATTGTAAGACACCAAGTAAGTGCTGGCAATCAAGGTTAGGTCCTCTGGAATAGCAGCTGGTGCTCTTTTTTTTTTCTCTAAATATCAGCACAATTACATTTAATATCAAATTCAAAATGAAACCTGAAACAACTCCTTTCAAATTGGTCTTTCAACTCCTGCCTTCTCAGAATTGAAAAGTTTGTGTACTTGAACACATTACAGGATTACAGACAGTGCTC
The DNA here is from genome assembly GCA_902168425.1 of Peromyscus attwateri. Taxonomy (NCBI): domain Eukaryota; kingdom Metazoa; phylum Chordata; class Mammalia; order Rodentia; family Cricetidae; genus Peromyscus; species Peromyscus attwateri. Next base: position 26,770 of record CABHPP010146309.1, read on the forward strand.
TTAACCACTGAGGTATCTTTCAAGCTCCCTAATTTTATTCAAAATTAGCTAAGAAATCTAATATTATCTTCTTAACATTCTATGCTCTAAAGCATTTGCTTACAGTTAGTTTATGTGAAACCCTATCAGTATTTGCTCACACATACAGTCTTGCAGAATATAATTCTTAGCTCTGGCAGCCTAATAATAATTGTTGTCTCTCTTATTTCATTGTGCACTCCAGCGAATGTCACAATTATTTTTAAAGTGGATCCTGGATTCAAGGATACTGTCAAGTACACCTTGCATCTTATTTACACTCATGATTACATGGTTGACTGGTGACTATGGCTCACTGCCATCAACTCACATTTCTGAAGAATATACCACTCACAGAAAGGTCAAAGTTCAAATTAAAGTTTCTATTGAATGTGGATTGTTTTGAACAGTCATAAAGTTCCCAAATTCAATGCCCAACCATTATAAATCTAGGACCATCAGTCATATGGTTCCCCAATATATTGTGCACCCTAATAAACTTATCTGAGGTCAGAGAACAGAACAGCTACTAGATATAGAGGCCAGAAAATGGTGGCACACACACCTTTAATCCTAGCATTCCAGAGGCAGAGATCCATCTGGATCTCTGTGAGTTCACAGTCACACTGGAAACAGCCAGGCATGGTGACACACATCTTTAATCCCAGGAAGTGATGGCAAGAAGCAGAAAGGTATATAAGGCGTGAGGACCAGGAACTAGAGCCTGGTTAAGCTTTTAGGCTTTTAGCATCAGTTCAGCTGAGATTCTTTCCAGATGAGGACTCAGAGGCTTGCAGTTTGAGGAAACAGGATCGGCTGAGAAGTTGGCGAGGTGACATTAGCTGTGGCCTGTTCTATTTCTCTTATCTTTCAGCATTCACCCCAATACCTGGCTCCAGGTTTGTTTTATCAGTAAGACTGTCTAACTTTCATGTTACACATAGGTTTCAAATACTTTTTGTTTTTCTATTTCTTAAAGGATGATTTACACAAAAGATTCACAATCTGGAACATGGGAGATGGCTCCGTTGGTAAGCTGCATTGTGTACACGTGAGAACCTTGAGTTTGACTCCCCAGCATTCACATAAAACAGGGCATGAAAACACACATCTGTGCCCCCAGCCCCTGGCAGGCGGAGATAGGCATATTCTGGGAACCACTGACCAGCCAGTTAGCTGGACTGCTGTACTTCAGGTTTGCTGAGAGGCAATGACAAAATACAAGGTAGAAAAGTCATACCAAAAGGCAAGAGGACATCCCAAGGTCATGCTATAACCTACACACACACATACATTCATACACACATACACACACACACACACACACACACACACACACACACACACACACACGTGCATGCACAAAAGCATGATTTATAATCTCTTCACTTTATTTTTATATAGTCAACTCTTTCTTAAAGTGCTGAAAGGAGAAAAAAGATGCTTCTTATATGAAATTAATGACTAATTTTGTTTGCAAACAAAATTTTACATAAAAACTATCAAACTGTTTGAAATGTTCTTCAATCACAGTATAAAATCAAACGATTCTGTGTACTTTTTAGTATTTGTATTTTTTATATTTTAACTAATAGCTCGTTTTATTCAGCTAGCAAGACTCAGGGGTGTGATAACTAGTCTCAATAGGATGTGGACGCAACTTTTCTTTTTGGAAGGGAATGTTCATGTAAAAATAAATGTTCAGGTTTTTGTCTTTCTTGAAACCCATAGCCATTTGTTTTTAATTTTATCAATGATTATTGACAAAAAATAGTGAAGTCTGAAATTGAGTGGGAGTGATGCATATGTGAGTCCTTATGTAGCAGGAAGAGGTAGCTCAGAAGTGACCAGATAGACATGAAGTCCATGATTCACCATGAGAGGATAAGAGAATGTTCCTACTAATTAAATTACTAATTATGTCTACTGATCAAATAAGGTCCAGGTATTACAAAGACCCAAGAATAGCAAAGCCATTTAGTTTCACTTTGAAATGAGTTTGTTATCTCAGACCGAGCCATATGATTATAGATGTAGCATGACTCAATATAAGTTTACATCATTGGGTTTTTATAAAGAGCAATGCTTTCGTGGAGATGAAAATCTTTTAAGGATCTATACATGACTTCCAGATCTCCTTGTCTGTAGTTCATTATAACTTACCAAACTGAACTTGGGATTGCTGTTAATTTCTGCTAAAGATGGGGTAAGTTTTATTTAGATCCCTTTCTTACGTTGAAACAAGTTCCCCATTAAAAAGGACTCGATGTCATCATCAGTAAAGCATCACTGATCTCACAAGACAACTGGTGTCCTCTCTGAGTGGTAGCACTTGGGAAAAATGAAGCAGCTGTCTCAAGTCCCTATGATCAGAGCTTACCTCTCCCTGCCTCACTGTGAGCTCCAGCCAGAACCATGACTTACTCTTTTCTCACCCTTCAGTTTTTGCTCATTTATGAAAGATCTTAAAGTTTCTTCTAGAAAAATATAACATCAAATCCTCATAATAAGATCCTTTATTTCTGTAAGATATAAAAATCATTCTTGAATTGGCACAGAGATAATAATGTTAGATAAAGCAATAACTACCCATAGTATACAGCAGATACACCTAAATCTAAGAAAATTAAAATCTTAGAACTATTGTACCAAGAAAATTAGCTTTTCATTATTGATACATTCAATGACTTTTTCAGTTATGAAGTCCTCAATATTATGGTAATATTTGCTTTAAATATCATTAAAAAACTTTTTATGTAGATCAGAATGATTGAAATGTGTTAATTTTTGTCTCTTTAAAACCTACTAACGTAGATAACCAGAAAGAAATAATTATGTTTAAAAGTAGAAGTCGGTTTACCTTACCACCCAGGTAGCACTCAACTGGAAAATGAGCTTGTGGGAAATGCTGGCCCAAACTTCTGAGAAGTGTACCTGAGTGGAACATTAGTGACCTCAGAATGCTAAGAGAGATGGAATCCAGGGGTGGAGGGGACTATGGAAACTGAAGCTTTTTTCCAATTTAAAAACTGTTTTCTTGTTGTCAAGCTTGAATTGTTTACTAGAATGTAAAAGCATCATATGATTTTGGAAGAAATTGCATTTAATGGTGATTTTGTTTTGACTTAATAAAACTTTGCCAGTGTAAGATTTCACCTTTCCAGTCACTAAATAAATAGCAGTATGATAAGTTGTAAAGATAATTAATGTGTTTCCAGCCCATGTAAAAGGTAGAGAAAGATGAAGGATTGTCTTCCACATGACATGAGCTAGCATATTTTTATCTTACACTTAAGAGTAAATTAAATGGCATGTACTGTATCTGGTATATGATGCATTAAAATATGAGAACTGAATTTATTACCATACTTCCTTTTCGTCTCTTTAATTAGACCCAGTAATAAGATATGTCATGTGAGAGACACTTTCAGAACGGTTGCTTCAGGTACCATCAGTCTGATGAAGCTGACAGAAGTTTATTTTGAAAACTGGCACAATTAATGTACTCAGAGAATAACACAGTGAACTATGCTAAGAAGGTCTCCTATGAGTCAAGAGCTGGAAACAGGTCAACTACAGGGACAGAATGTATAGCCTTGCTGATAACTGATAATTCCCTCATCATTCAGGGTCTCTGAAATGACTCAAGCCAATACCGTCAGACTCCACATCATGTTTGGTGAATTTCTGCTATATAGCAAATATTTAAAATATGACAAATCCAAAAAAAAGCATGCTTTGATCATCTCAGATATACTTCCTAAAATTTTAAACTCATCAATTTGTAAGATTAGCTTGATTCCAGGATTGGATTATATGATACTGGATATATATGCATATATATCATATAATTTTGTCAGATGTGAACTTGTACAATTTAGTTTTCCATTTTATTTTCATATATTCCAACTCCATAAATGCAAAACTTACTCCCTCAGATTTTTCAGTTCAGGGGTTCAGAATTTCCAGATAAGGAGAATTACAGGAAAGAGTGATAATTACTATATATATATATATATATTTTTTTTTTTTTTGGTTTTTCGAGACAGGGTTTCTCTGTGTAGCTTTGCGCCTTTCCTGGAACTCACTTGGTAGCCCAGGCTGGCCTCGAACTCACAGAGATCCGCCTGGCTCTGCCTCCCGAGTGCTGGGATTAAAGGCGTGCGCCACCACCGCCCGGCTATAATTACTATATTTTAAATGTAATAATAATTTACCAAAGATAAAACACACATTTCAAATTATTTGTTTTATTTTATTTTATAATGAGAGTCTGAGGTATATTTACAGATTTATTATTAGATTTTGAAATTAAAAGTAATTTATCTTTACGCAGTGGAACTTCCTTAAATCACAGAAATAAGAAAGTACATGAATTCATATAGTGGGGGAAAAAACAGGTATAGATGAGGATTCTGGGGTGTTTGCTTTCATTTCCATGTGACTTCATGACAAGCCAATGGGTTTTGTGTCTCTGCTGAGCACTGCCAACTAGATTCTCTGAGGACTGTCCTCAGGCACATGCATGGCTGTCAGCAGACACTGGGGGAGAAGCAGCATCGCTCACATACAACAGGAAAGGCTAAGTCAGCTTCACTGAAAACCCAGTGCACATTCTGAGTTGTATTTCCATGGCTCAGACATACGAAAACTGACTCATCTCCAAACTGAGCCCTGGAAACTCTGAACTAATATTAGTGACACATTTTGGTAAAAAAAAAAAAAAAAAAAAAAGATTTTTACAAATATTTCAATTTTTATGTCTGTATTTGTCTTGAAATTATAATCACCCATTCCATCCCCTTCCCCCGTCCAATCCCTCTCATGCATCCTCGTAGCCCTCTTTCAAAATCATGGAAACTTTTTCTTTAATTGTTGTTACACACATACACACACACACACACACACACAAATTCTAATTACTTAGTCTATATAGTGTTATCCGTGGGTATATTTTCTTGCAGCCTTTTCACTTTATCGAGGTTGTTAAAGAAACATGCTCACATTGTCATATCAAATTATGCTAAGTGACTTCATATGAACTCATATTGCCACTGCGTTATTCACATATGAATCTATTTACCGTCTCATATTTCTAACAACAGTTATAACCAGTCCTTGCTACTCTGTCAAACCCTCTTAGTTTTAGCACACTGGGTTTTACCTTTCATCAAATGTTGTACTTAATATCAAACAATACAAGAAGCAGTTTTTTTAAAGGTAATTTACTGTATTCTGAATTACTGACACTAGCATTCACTGGTTATCAATTAATATATATATATATAATAGAATTAATTTTAGTCATAGTTTAATGATATAGTATGCGAGGGATAAAGTAGGTTTATTTTCTTTAAAATGAATAATTCTGTTCCTGTTTTCTGAACCAATTTTTCTCCATCAATTTTATACTTGTATCTCCAATTTTAATATTTAATTGGCTACTTATCTCACTGTATAAAACAGATAATGGTTCCATGGTGCTTACCATATCTGCTCTTACCACACTTAAACAATTAATATCTAAATTACCACACATAAACAGGTTAAGTTAGTTGATAGCTATAACTCATCAATAGATACGATTGTTTTCCTCTTTACAAAAATGGAAACTGAGGTACGTTGTTATACATCAGTTAGAGCATGTGAAATTCAATTCAGAAACACATGGTTCAAAAGCCTTGTGATATTTTGTATTGCCTGCAACACACAACTCTTTTTTGGGATGTTTCCACTCCCCCTGTGCAACTCTCCTTAGCAATTGTCTCAGGACTCTGCCATCTCCAACATCTTAAGACCTTCACAGGACTCCAGGCTTCACACCACGGCCTCTTGGGACATTTATGTAGAGACTTCTCTGCCAATCAGTGTCTGACCTCAGCAGCTCTCACAACATCAGAGAAACAATCCACAACTCCCCATTCTGTCATTAATTTCTCTAAAGCCAGCGCTATGTGAGCGAAACTGTCCATTTCTGTTGCCCTCCTGCCCCTCTTAAATCACATGAACTGCACTTTTTTGTATTCAGTTGCTTTCTAGGAGCAGAAAGCTGCCTTTCACAAGTTGAAAGCTTAAGTGGATGGGGTCCAGCTCTAAGGGCTCTGTTTTCTTTATCCAAGCTCAGAGTAGGAGGGTCTCCATGACTGTACTATTCTCCATAAACTGTCTTTTAGCACAAGTCTTGGCTGCAACAATAAACTTCCTAGTCTTCTTTTAATCTCCAAGCTGCATCTGTATTTCTCTCTGCTCCACTTGCTCTTTTTAATCTCAGGCCTGCATAAGTAGTATCAGAAACTCCACTCCACAAATTCAGTGTTGCATAGTGTTAAAATTGTCTCTCCCAAAGAAATTATCCCATTACCTTACATTTAGCCTCAGACAAATTCTTAGCACAAGAAAAAAAAAATGCAACCAGATTCTTCACCAAAATGTTATAGAAACGGTTGCTAGCTTCGTGGCTGTTAGAGTCTTAGATTCCCCTCCTGCAATATCTTGAACTAGACTCCTATAGTCTTTTCCCTCAGCATAATTTTCCAGACTTCACCTAGATTGGCTTAATGAGCCCTGTCTCCAACATTACATCAGTTTTGACTTTCTAGTCCAGATTCTGAAAGTATTCTATACTCTTCCAAAAAACGTGATCAGATTCTTCACACCAACACCCCACTTCTGGTTGTTCTGCCCAGATTAGGACCCCCAAAGAAACCACCGCAGACCAAAGATGTCCAGACTGCAATAGCAAGGTTTCCTTCTCAGCGCAGTACAAGCTAGCAGGGAGCCCTCGTCCGCAGCACCCGGCTAATCGAGGCATGGAGGAGAGTTCCTCTTTCTTGGGGAGGTTAGCTTTTGAAGGCAAAAACCACAAAATTCTTCAGAGAGGAGGGGATTAGTATAGGTCTATCCTTGATTGGTCCAGTTTTCCCGAGCCTGGACTTTATATCTTATTTTAGTTTGTCTGTTCGCTATGTCAGGAGTTTTACGGCCCATCTCTGAAGTCTGGTCATGCTGTCTCAGGGGAGGGGGCATCTCGTGGTTAGTCACCACCAGACGTCCTGACTTTGTACTTTTAAAACTTCTGACTTCACCCTGTCTGAGAATGGGGAACTGACTCGGTTCTGGTTATTTTAAGATATCCCTTCCCTCAGCTCTCCGGGCCTTAGGGGGAACTGGGGTGGGGGTCTCTCATGGTATCAACTTCTGTATTAGTTATATTACTATTGTGATAAAGCGACATGATGAAGAAAACTAATATAAGAAAAGTTTATTTTGGATTATATTTCCAAAGGGTTAGACTCCGTAATGGGGAGAACAGCATGCAGGCAACAGACATAGTGACCAGAACGGGAAACTGAGACCTCATGTCCTTTCCTGCAAGCACAAAGCAGAGAGAGAGAGAGAGAGAGAGAGAGAGAGAGAGAGAGAGAGAGAGAGAGAGAGAGAGAGAGAGAGAGAGAAATGGAAATAAGTTGAGCATGGGGCTGTGTACTCACAAAGCCTAGCCCAATTGATGAACTTCCTACAATGAGGCCATGGCTCTAAAGCCTCCTCAGATAGTGCCACCAACTGGGGAACAAGGCAAGTTTGAGACAGGGTGTCATGTTGCTCAGGCTTGGCCTTGTGCTTGGTATGAAGCTAAGACTCGCCTGAACTCATGATCCTCCTGCTCCACATCCCAAGGACCTATGTGTATACCACTTATACAAAACTTAAGGATTTTGTGTTTCTGTCCCCTACCTTATCCTGCTCTTCCAAAGACCAAGTTTCAAACAAGGCATAAAGCTACAATTCATAGAAAGTTGCATAATCACCATATGATAGGGATTTTTATATCATTTTTGCAGATTTGTAAAGGCAAAATTTAAATACCATAACATTCACCAAGTATAATTTGTAATTCAGTGACATTTTGAAATTTCATAAATGTGACATCATTGCTTTAATCCAGCTTCAGAACGTTCTCATCATTTCAAGAATTTCCCTCATAATTTTCCACTTTGAATCCTCTGAAGCATTTCAAGAACATAAAAATAGCTGGTAAAAGTGGCACATGCTTGTAACCCTCGCACTTGGGAGGCTTAGACAGAAGGGTTATGGTTTCAAATCCAGCCTGTGTTACAAAATGTATTACTGGGGATCCCAGATGACACAGTGAGACCCTGTTGCAGATATCCAACCTCTCCAAAAAATATAAAAATTGTAACACGAATCTTAAAAGTACTTATTAATAAAAAAAAACCAGATATTGGGGTGAATTCTGAGTGATCAGAGAAGCAGAACAAGCCACAGCCAACCTCACCAGTTGAGAAATCCTCGTCCAGTCCTGTTTCCACGAATCCTCAGACTGAATGCCTCTGAATCCTCACCCAAATGGATCTCAGCTGAACTGCTGCTAAAAACCTCTAGTTCCTGGTCCTCACGCCTTTATATACTTTTCTGCTTCCTGCCATCACTTCCTCTCTCCTCCCAGCTACATCACTTCCTGTCTGTCTGTACAGACCTACAGACCTTTATGGTTAACTAGTGTTGGAATTTAAGGCATGTGTCCTTCCCAAGCAAAGACATGAGATCTGAAGTGCTGGGATTAAAGGCTGTCACCAAGCCTGGCTCTGTTCCAGTGTGGCCTTGAACTCACAGAGATCCAGATGGATCTCTGCCTCCCAAGCAATAGGATTAAAAGCGTGTGCTACCATTGCCTTATTTCTATGTCTAATATAGTGGCTGGCTTTTTCTTCTGATCCTCAGATAAACTTCATTGAGGGACATAGATAAAATCTCACCACAAAAAATATAAATAAAGAAATAAATATGAAAATTAAGATACTAGTTTACAGCAAGCTAATTTCTGTGCTTCAATCCTTCTCAGAATGTGATCTGTTAACTGCGGCGTTTCCTTTAGATTTTACCATGATGTCCGAAAGTCAGACCTATGTGGAGAGACACAGTAGAGCAAGCACAGTGGAGAACAACCTGACATTGAAAGTAGCTAAGAGAACCTCAGACATGAGAAACTACTTGATCTCAGTTGAGATAGTAAAGAGATCCACACACACAGAAAAGCACAACAGCGCAACTCTTCTTTTGGAAAGGGTTCTTTTCTCATACAAATATTCATGGTAATCTGTAATTGGCTCAGAATTGATATTTTAAATGGATTTATTTGTTGTTAATTTATGCTTTAATTTATAATAAAGCAAACATTGACATGTAAACTGAATCTTGAAATTTTGTGAGTTTTCGGACCCCAAATAATGATGATTTTACACTTAGGATGAGATCTATGACATCAGAGGTATTTGTGGGGGCAATGATTCCTAAGTGCTTCTTGTAAAGCAGATAAACATGGTGGGAATAAGAAAGCCATCGTAGTGTCATTTTGGATTCTATCATAGACTCATGCCTGAAAGACTGAAGAGACAGCATCTACCTGCAACTTGACCTTCAACAGAGTGAGAAATGGCTGGTTTTGGAAGGAGGCATCAGAAAAAAAGAAAAAAAAAAAAAGACACGCTGCTCTTATACAAGAGAGTCAAAAATCAGAGGAGCCCACGGAATCTCAAGAGGATATTGTAAGAATTTCATCCTCACCACATCCTCTTGAGACTTCTACTGATAGGTAGATGGAGAGACTAATGAAAAGACTTAACTTTCCTCAGAAAACCTAGAAGTACAAGCTGACATAAGAAAAGCAAATGGACCTTATCTGTTTCCATGCATATGAAATTTACTTAAGTTCACAAAAGTAACATCATTGAAATAAGAAACAGAAAAACAAGAGGTAGAAAAGTGACATGCTACATGAAGCTTATTTTTCTTTTCTCAGCAAGTTTGATAATTTTGATGTGAAAATGATGCAAACATAATCTTTTCCCCAAGAAAGAGCCACCCAAATATAAAATGAGAAACGTAAGAAGTCTTGGATATATGCTACACTGTAATGCTTCTCAGATTATGAAAATTCCCGGGGTAGGATAACAAAAGGCTAATTTTGAGCCCCAAGAAGAGCACTGAGTGAAGCAGTGTTTTGAGTTGAAGGGCCAGAGATAATTACTCACTCCCACAGGTGAAAATCCAAGAGTGTCCTGTAACCAGAGAGCAGTCAAAATCAAAGCTTTCTCTAGTCTCACACCTCACGCATTCTGTAAAGAAAGCTATCTACTTTGCACCTTCTTAACAGAGAAAAGCATAGACAATTTTGTAGACATTATTCTGACTCATACTTTTCATATGTTTTGACTGACATTCATATGTTTTGACTGACCAAAGATGAAAGAGAAAGCAAGCAGGCCATGAAAATAGAACCAGAGATGTGAGTGATAGTGGATTATTAGAAAAGTTTTCTTCTATGAATAAATGAAAAAATAAAATAAAAAAGAAGATGAAATTCACCAAGCCATTATTGGACTTATAAAAAGAAATTAAATTTATGACAAATGGAATAATCAAGGCTAAAATTTCAAAAATGCCAGCAAGAGGAAGGAGTATTGGGCAAAGAAGGGAATGAACAAGAATAATGGACATGGGGGAGTAGGGAAAGGGAGCACATTAAAAGAAAATGTAATGTGTATGTTTCACATGTGTGTGAAAATATCATGATGAACCCTATTACTTTGCATTAACCCAAAGCTAAATTAAAATGAGTCTAAAATTTCAAGATAGTAAAACATCTAGAGAGCAAATAAAAACAGATTATGAGCTCTTGGGACACACACACACAAAAAAAAAAACTGACAAGAAAATAAGTTGTTAAAATTACACACCTTCCCTAATTGATGTAAAATCATAGGATTAAGAGTAGGGACATTTCAAAACTTTCCTTTTACTCTATGGAGTTTTATTGTTCATTCTTTATACTCTGCTTCAACTGAACATATATGTAATATACATACATACACACACACACACACACACACACACACACATATATATATATATATATATATATATATATATATATATATATCCACTATATTGCTGTGATGAGGTAACATGACTAAGGCAACTTACATTAAAATAAAGGCATTAACTGGGGGCTTGCTTAGAGTTTCAGAGGATGGATCCATAACTATCATGATACCAGGCAGGCAGTCTTGGTGCTAGAGCACTGGCTGAGAGCTTACATCTGATCCACAAGAGGTTGAAGGCAGGAGTTGGGACAGGAAGAAAACAAGAGCCTGGGCCTGGCATGGGCATTAGAAATCTCAAAGTCCACCCCAGTGACACACTTTCTCCAATGAGGTCACACCTAATCCCTCCTAAAACAGTTCTGCCAACTATGGACCAAGGATTGGGGGGCCAGTCTCCTTCAAACCATCACAATACATGTACAATCCTTCCTCAAGCATATGCACATACCTCATATATGGCAAATATATAATTTTACCTTCCTATGTCTTAGATCCAGCACTATTAATTTCTTTAGTATCTTATCTCAGTAGCTTCCTAATTATTGTTTTTTCCCTCTTATTTCTTCAAATCTACTTTATGTACTTTCATCATTTTATATGAATAGCAGAATGGTTTTGTTGTTTTTATTTGGTCATATCACTTTCAAAGGATAAAAATCCAGAGTAAATGATCATAAGATATAAATCCTTTTGAATTATCTTTCTGCTTTCTACACTCAAATCACATAAATATTTGAAGAGTCAAATTAAATGTCTACCACTATATGTATGTATAAGATGGATATGAAAAAAAATTAGAAAGTACCTAACAACAAAAAATAGTCAAGTGTGGGGTTTGCCTGAGTCTGCACCAGGTCCTGTGCATGTATGTTAAGGTTGTATAGCTTGGTGTTTCTGTGGGACTCTTAAGAGTGGGAGCAGGTGTATCTCTTACTCTTTTACCTGCTCTTGGGACTTTTCCTCCTATTAGGTTGCCTTGTCCAGCTTGGATATGAGGACTTTTGACTTGTATCATTATATCCTGTTTTGCCCTGTTTGGCTGTTTTATCTTGGAGGCATGGTCTTTCTGAAGAGGAAATGGAAGTGCATTGAATCTGGGGGAGAGGGAAGTTGAGAGGATGGATCTGGGAGGAGTGGGGGGAAGGGAAACTGTGGTCAGGATATGTGAGAGGACAATCAATTTTCAATAAAAATAATCTTGAAAAAAAGAAATATAAAAAAAAGATAAACATACTTTTACTAGCCATAAATAATGCCACCAAACAACTTTTGGAAGACTTAAATTATGGACACTCTTCTTTAGTTAAAATGATTTTATGTAGTCTAGATTGTGTCGCAAGTCACATTCAATATAAAGATAATGATTCATCTGTAATGAATATGATATTACATAAAACTGAATTGTTAGCACAGGAGGGTACTCATTGCGAGGATTTCACTTTTCCTCTGAGTCCCTGTATTGACAATGGCTGGTTTGTAGGATGGCTGGACTGCTGTTTCCTCACCTAAAAGACAGATGAGAAAGAATAAGCATCTAAACTGACAAATCCCACAGGCACTACCTGGAAACCCACTGACCACAGGGAGTCAGGCAGGCAATCTTCCTTCTCCCTCCAGCCCTCTGATAACCCCAAGACTTATCCCCAGCTTTTCAGCAGACCACTTGCTGTGACCTCATTTTCCTCTCTGCTCCCATTCCCAGACATCTACTCAGATCCTGGTGGCACACACAGCTTCCCCCTAACCCCAATCCCAGTCCTTCCTGTGTAACCTCTCAGATTCCCCTTCTAGCCCATCCCCATTCCTTAGTATCAGCTCCCTGTACCTAGAAATGCCAGGGATCCCCACAGGCTACACCTGGCAGAATCTCAGAATGATTACCTATGTGGTGACCCAAAGCCACCACACTCACCCAAGAACCAGAGAGAGCAAAGAAGTCAAGGGAATGAACACCAGAAATGGACACTAGGAAAATGACAGCATCTTCAACAAATTGTGCTGGTCTGACTGGGTAAGACCATGTAAAATATCAAAATATAAAAATATCAAAATAGATTCATACTTATCTACTTATTGCCCTGCACAAAACTCAACTCCAAATGGATTGAAGACCTCAACATAAAACCAGATACATTGAATGTGATAGAGGAGTAAGTGGAGAATGTTTTATACTTACCTAATGAACTAGCACCAAATAAAAGGATTTGCCATTTAGGTTCCCTTTAGAGCCACAGAAAAAGGATCCCTTCCAATATGCACTGGTTGCCAGAATCTGTGTATCTCTGAGTCTTTAGCAGCCTAACTCCAGGGTCCCTTCTCTCATTAGTTGTTCTTCTTTTTGTCCAAATTTCTCTCATATCAAGTCAAAATTGATTGAATTAGCACCTATTCTAAATCTAACATGACCTCATCTTAACTTAATTTCCAAATCATCATCTTCGCACGCACAGGCCATAAATATTGGGACATGTATTTTAGGATGCAGTTAAAAATAAAGCATGCAGAAATTGAAAAAAATCACATGATCTATTTAAAATATAAACAAATCCATAACATTTAAAATGAGATCACGGAAAATATTTGCCTTTATAAAGAAGCTATGGTTATTATTTCCTTTCATCTGTTTCTGCATCCTTCTTATGTCAGAATGAAGTCTATGGACTAAAATAGTAAGGGAAACTGACTATTATTTAATTGACTAATTTGATTTGAACATTCCAACCTATAGACAGTTTTTTTTTAAATTTCCATCCACTGTGCATATCCGAACAACTACAGATGAAGGAGTGTATGATTTGACTCCCCACACTCTGTTTTGAAAAGTGAATTTGGGAATCTTAGCTTTTGCCATTTGAGGAATCAGATCTTAAATTTGAAAATACTGCTTGTCAATGTATCCCATGCTCTGAGTCAGGATTCTACAGTGCCATGCTTATATTATTCCTTAATATTTTTAAACACTTTGTTCAAAATAAAAAGTCCAAATCCTTTATTTGGCTTATGACTAAACAAGGGAAATATCTAACATGGACATGTACTCCATCTAAGTTTACAAATAATTACAAACTGCAAAGATTCACACTGGTAGAGAAGTCTAAAACTAGGAGAAACCATAAAACGACAAGGAAGCTTGTGAGGAGTCATAGAAGAGAGAAAAAAAATGATCATAATTTGGAGAGTAAGTTTCATTACCTCTGCAGGGGTGCAGAACAGAAAGTGGGCATGGGACTTGAAAGGGGAAATTATTACCTTTGTCTTTAGAAAAAAATAAACAAAATTTTCTAGTTACATATAGCAGGTGTGTAGGAAATGACAGTTGTGAATTGATTTTAAACAAAACCTCTACATTGCCAAGGCTGTCTCATTTTCAAGAGTGCCATCATAAAATACATAAAACTAAAATTAAGTATCCTTGTCTCCCCAAACGTGTAGCTTGATTGAGTGAAAGAGGAAGAAATGTCTTATCGATGTCTGCGTCACTGCTTTCCAGCAACAACACTGTAATTTTCATATTGTCCTGATAACAGCATATTCCACTTCAAAGGGAAGATACGAGTGAGCACTAGATCTGGGATTCAGTGGCCAGCATGCCCACTTATAGATCAATATGCTGCAATCAATCCCTCTGCACTATTCAATTAAAGCACGGGACTCTGTCAGCATTTGTATTTTGAAATTAAAACACCTCACAGACTAACAAGAGCTACACAGATCCAAGTACCTAGGCAAGACATGGCTGAGCATATAATGACCCAGGCAATTGCCTGCTTGCAATCCGCTCACCCCAAGTGAGCAATTCGCCACCACAAAAACAACTTCAATACTATTTAGAGAGACTGTGACGCCAAGGCGCAAATGAGCCTAACAATGTGAAAGTTGGTTTTATCACGTACGATATAAATCAACTACAGTTGCAAGTAATGACTTAATGAGATTCCAAAAAGCAACTCCAGTTACTCTAACATGAAAAAAAATCTCTTTCATTATATCAGAAAGCAAGGTATTAACAGAAAATGTAGATAGTTGAATGAAAATAATGACTGTAACAACTCTGCCTCTAGTGCAATCAAATAATTTCTCTTTCAGTTATAAAAGCATGTCACCCAGTATATATAAAATGAACCAAATCTACTCAAAAGACTGGTGCTGACCTCCTCATCTATGCATTTATTTCTCAAAATGGAAATCCCTTCAACTTACACGTTGTTTTCCAATGTGCTTGATGGTGGAATTCGTCCTTGACATGACACAGTACTAGACCATCTCATGGTGAGGTGAAATATACTTTTAACTATTCCTTTTTCCCATATAAACATTTCTATTGCATAGACCTAATTATTTCATTTTGTTTTTTGCTATGGCAAAATTTGTGAATTGTGGTATGCAGGTAATTTATATTCCAGCTGAATTCTTAGTGTGTTGAATAATTTTGGAAATTATAAATACTGATATTATAATTTTAAAACAGTTTTAAAAAAAGATCCTGGAACTGTCATCGAGGTCTAGACACAGTTTCATTCTTTTGAATGCATTTAATAAAATATGTTGAGGTAATTTAAGATAGACATAGTTTTAAAATAAATAGAATGGTAGATATCTGCTCACAGTTATTCTCTCCAAGCTTTCAGCTACTAAAGGTATACTATGGTCAAAAACGAGAGAAAACTCCAGATGTAAACTAATGGAAGGATTTTTAAGTAACTTTTATCATAATCTGTTATAATTATTCAATTTTTATTAATTATCACTGTTGTTTCTCACTATGCCTTGCTTATAAATGCATCTTCCAATAGTAGACTCAGGGAAAATGTGAGCTGTGAGGTTTGTATTATCTGTAGCTTCTTGGGTGTTGGAATGGGTCCCCAACAGATGAGGAGCTGCTTCTATAAAGTTTTGAGGAAAACTTAGAGGTAAAATTCACATTTTTCCTCATGAACTCATTCGACATTATGTGTGTAGATTGTCTGTTTTCCTACAGTGCATAAATCTCGTTTTTATTTCATCTTTAGAACCGAGACCATAATCTTTACCTATTACTTTAAAAAGTCATTTCATCCATTTCATGGACAGTCTTAACAAACAACAACTCTGCTTGTGTTGCTTATTTTAGTATCATAATGATTCCGCTGAACAACATAGTCAGGTCACACTTTTACTCATTCTAGGTGGTTGTTAAAATAATACAACCATGAACTTTTATCCACAGGATTTCTTTTTTATTGCAATGTTAATATTCTTCTCATAGTATTTGCATGCACAGATCACGCACATAGATTGATCTCCTAATGTATTTTTATTATGAAGGGACAGACGTCAAACAAATTAGCTGGACATACTTGAAGAGTAGAGTGGATAGTCACAATAAACACTCATATAATCACCATCCGGTTCAGTGAGAGGATGACCTGTCCACTCGGATCCCTTCACAACTTATCCTCAAGCCTTCTTGAGATAATATCATCTTGACTTTTATAATGCTCACTCCCATAATTTTCTTTATTATTCTATCGCTTATAAGACATAAAAAATGATCAGAGGTCTTCTCTTTTACTTCATATCCATAAAAACCAATAAAGATCAATCTTAGGACATTAGTCCATTGTCTTTCTTTTGTGCAATATATATTATGCTATTAAGATGTAGTCATGGTATTAAAGTTAACTTTAGTTTGTTCAGTTTCTTCCTATAGATCCTTTCATTTAATAAATACAGCAAAATGTGTTTATGTGCTCTAATATATATGACAATGGGGTCATTTTCTTATTAGGATAATTCTGAACAAATCTGCTAAAAAGGATCTCTGAGCTTGCCCCTGTGTCTATTCATCCAAGTGAGGATTTACCCTGTGAACACTCTCAGGCATAACGTCAACTTCAGCAAATAAAGCCCAATTCAAACTGCCTATAAAATGTGCATACAAGCTAGTTATGGACGATGATTTTCATTGTTTCACAAATCCTCCAGCATTTCAAATTGCCCAATTTTCAAATGATTATTAAAGATATTACCAACCATTCACACGATGCTGTTGTTTGAATTTACGTTTTGTCTTAAGCTCTTGTTCAAGATTGTTGCTGCTTTCAAATGAGTGTTTTGCTTACTGATACATTCCCTACATTTCCCACATTTGAATTTCTCATTAATTGGATGCACCGCAATCATCCCTCTCACTCTAAGGATAGTCTTTGCACACGTTACAGTTTCCTGGAGAAAAAAAAACAAGCTCTTACTTTTGATGCAGATAGATTTATCAGTTTTTTTCCCTTGTACGAATAAAATGGATTTGAAAAAGTCCCTATTGTTATTAATGGCTAAAATAATATTTTTCTGTCTCCTTAAAAACTTTCGCACTTCCAAGGCTAAGTTTGCATTTAAAGAAATATAGCATATAGTTAATATGCTGAACAAGAATTTAGTGACAATTTTGCCAGTTTTTGCAATAACTCCCCAGTTCATAAGATCAGATATTCACAGACACTAGCAACTATCATCTTAGTTCCCAAGTTAGACTCCCTTGTATATGTTATTGACGTTACAATTTTGGCTTAGCATGCTTCAAAATACATATGAATTAAATCACGCCGTTTCTACCTCCTTGCCTCTTCTCTTGCCCACTTTGTTGGAGTGATCTAGCCACACTACTCCTTTTCATTACTATATAATTTTCTTCTTTACAATTAGGCACATGGAAACAATACCGGCCTTCACTAAACTAGACACTGAGGGGTTTTTGCCCAGGTGCAAACAGTGTGAGTAATGTGATTCTGAGCATTTTGAGACACATTTTTTGATGCACATATGCAGTCCCTTTTGAGGAGTGATCCTAGAATGAAATCACTAAGCTTTAGGATATGCTTGTGCTCCATTGGAGAAAATACTACTAATGTGCTTTCCTGACTGTATTTCCCCTCATTTGTCGTGCTGAAATGTTGCTGGCCTTCTTAACCCGGCATACCGTAGATTTAATTAGTTCTGGAAAATATGCTGCCATTTTATCTTTAAATACTGCTTTTGAACTATTTCTCCTATCCACTTCTCTGGAGACACCAATGATATGGTCTTTTAGGGTCTCTATTTGTAATATTCTTTGCTCTCATCTCTGATTGGAGTGTGCCTGTCTGTCAATACTGCATTTTCGATGCTTCTTCAGATCTATTTTCCAGTTGGATGGTTCTTTCTCCAGAAATGTCTAACGGCTCACGGGTGTAAAATATGCTTTCAGAACGCTTCAGTGGTATCTACCCTTTGTTCCTCTTAAGGGTTCAATTACATGTACACTGTTACATAATTTTTGGTCTTACTTAAATGCATTTGATTATATTTTTTTCTGCTGAAAAATTATATACATTTGAAAACTCTCCACAAATGTATTGATATTAGTTGGTGTAAGTTATTAATTTGTAGCTGAATATACAAAATGGAAGTTGTTGCTTATTTCTGAACTTTCTATAAGTGCCACTGCCTTATTCTAACTCTGCTTCATTTACTTTGTTTTGTTTTTTTATGATCTGTTTTCTATATCATTAAAAACTCTCCATGCAGCTGAGATGGATCTGTGGTAACATGTTCACTGCCTTCCAGAGGATGCTAGTCTGAATTCCAGCGTCCACACCAGGTGACTCACATCTACCTGCAACTCTGGCTCCAGGATATCCAACACCTCAGACCTCTAGGGGCTCCTGCACTCAAATGCAGATACAGACATGTGCACACACACACAC
>CABHPP010146310.1:3046-39171 GCA_902168425.1 Peromyscus attwateri
ACAGGGCAGGTGTCCTCCTCACACATGACAGGTGTCCTCCTCACACAGGGCAGGTGTCCTCCTCACACATGACAGGTGTCCTCCTCACACATGACAGGTGTCCTCCTCACACATGACAGGTGTCCTCCTTAGGTGTACCTTTGCTTTGTGACCCTTGTCACCTCCAAAACAGAGACACACTGGCCCTTAGACAGACAGACACTGTGGGAGCCCAAGATGATCACCATGTCTCTGAGGGCCAAACAGCCTTGACGGGCCACTCCTCCCTGTGCAGAGAGCACTTCCAGGAAGTTGGTCAGCAGCTGCCCTGTCAACTTTGGACTGACGCCACCCTTGCTATCAATCCTCAGGTCCAAGGAGAACTATTTCAAAACAGCTTGCACAACCTTCCTCCCCTTTCCTCTGAAACTCTGACCTGCCTCTGCCTCCTCAAGCATGGCTGTGTGGCACCCTAGCACACATTCCAGACATCCATCTGCCACACCTCAGTTGTTCCTTGGGTGGCCTATTTCTTGATGGGTTAATTTGATTTAGAGTGGTTGCAGCTCAGGCTCTGGCCTGTATGGCCTGCAATTACCAATTCTGGTTTCATTATCTCTGTGGCCAGGCTGCAACTTCAAGAAGTCCTGAAGGCTCAGTATGAGCTGCCTAGATAGGGGCAAGATGAGACAGTACAGACAGGGTGTCAGGCTCCTCCATGGCCACCTGAACTGACAGTCCTGAGACAGGACCCGAACCTGCAACCCCAGAAAAGAGAGTAGAGGAAGAAAAGGACATTGGGGTGAGAGGTCTAGCCCACTCAAGGGGCACCGTGGTTAAGTGCACCCTACACCAGACACAAGGCCTTGGTGGGCAAAGGAGGAGATGGGAAAAGATGGGCATGAGCTAGGGTTAGAACAGAAGATGAAAGCCAGCTGCTGGTGCTGCCCTGGTTCTAAGGAAGGGACTGTGACGAAACACCATGACCAAAAGCTGCTCACACTTCCACATCATAGGAAGTCAGGACAGGAACTCAAACAGGACAGGAACCTGGCAGCAGGAGCTGATGCGGAAGCCATGGAGGGTGCTGCTTACTGGCTTTCTCCCATGGCACACTCAGCCTGCTTTCTTATAGAACCCAAGACCACCAGCCCAGGGTGGCCCCACCCACAATGGGGTAGAACCTCCCCCACCAAGCACTCCGAAAGTGCCCCACAGGCTTGTCTACAGCCCGATCTTATGGAGGCGGTTTCTTAGTTGAGACTCCCTCCTCTCAGACGACTCCAGCTTGTGTCAAGTTGACATGTTCTTGGTAATCACATAACTGCAGCTGGCTCTGTGTCTCTGCGTTCAACTGACCCCAAGCTGAATATACTCGGAGAAAACTTTGCCACTGGATGGTCTTTATAGAGACATTTTCCTTGTCGTTATTCAAACAACCCCATGATAACAAGTCCACAGTTCACACCCTGTTCATATATGGTCACCAAGTGTGAAAGGATGCACAGAGGTTATGTTTAAATACAATGGCGATTTTTGCAGATTTTCAAATTAATTCAACGTGCGAACTTACGGGGTGAAGTGCAGTAACTGGGGACATATGTGTGGCGTGACAGAATCAGGGTGACGAGCATTTTTTATGAACACTGACAACTGCATTTTGGAGGCTCGGGGTGATGTTTAAGATGTGTATACACTGCGCATACTTCCTGCCAGAGTCATTGATGGCTACATCTCCTCACTGTCATTACAGCTTCTAAGCTCTCTTCTCCAAGCCATTCATAAATTATACTACACATCAGTCACTTCATAAAGGGCTCCTGCATCCCTCCTCTCAATGAGCATCTGTGCCATGCTCTGTACACGCCACGCCACACACACTTACTCTGCACCTGCATGTCTCCTGCACAGCCCGCCCAGTTTCCATGCTCATCTCTTCAGTCTGGCTCTGGCCACCCCTTGGTGCTTGCCCTGTAGGACTCCTGCAGTGTCTGAGTGACAAGCCTGAGTCTGTGTTTTCTTCCTCCTTATGAACTGGCCTTCTTATCTCCATATCTTGCCTCTGGGTCTTTCCTTTGGAAGTTTTGTTCCCCATCAGCCCTGCGTTTCTTGTTAGCGTTTCACAGAAACAAGTGCTTGGGTTTCTGTAGCCTCAGGCTCCACTGTCTGCATATTCTTGACCCACCTTTAACTGCTGCCTGGGTCTTCTCTTGGCAATTTCCTGATTATTTATAGTCTGCATTTGAGGCATCACTTCATGGTGAAAAAACTGCAGATAAGGCATTTTGAGAGGAAGGGGCAAGCTAGGTGCACATTAATCAGAACCTGTTTGCCCAACACTTCACTCTGCTTGGAAGTGCTGGGATTTTCAATCTATAATACAGCCCACTGGGTCAACAGTCCTTGACAAAACATCATCAGAGCTGTATGTGCATCCACAATGCCTTCCTCCCCACAAGGCACTCCACTTCCCCCAGAGATGGTAGTTGCTGTCCAAGCTTGGCTCCCATCCGAGTCACCTTGTTTGGTCTGGCCCTGGGAGGTGTGCCTGAGCTCCAGCTGCAGCATGAGGCTACAGTACTTACCACCACCCAGAGGCAGCCTGAATCTGTTGCTTTGGAGGCTCCTCTTTCAACAGCATCCTTGGGAGATGGTTGCACCCTCTCACCATGGAAGATTGGGTCCTCACCGCTGCATTAGTGTTCTTGCTCTGGGTTGCGTTTGTCCCTTAACTGATACACTGGGGTCCGCCCCTCTTTGTTTTCAGGGCACCCAGTTTTCAGTGTCAAGTTATTTTTAAACGTGCTTAATTGAAATGTTGTACGATACGGGAAAGCACACACATCTCACTGCATAGCCTGACAGATTTTGGCAAACAGAGTATGTTCATGAAACCAACATGTTGACTGAGACACAGAACCTTGCCAGCAGTCCTATAAGGCCCCTCCATCTGTTCCATCAGGAGCCCTCTAGATGTAAGATGTTTCATAAACTCCTGCACGATGGCATATGTACTTACTGTCCAATGATGGAGAGATCCAGAGTAACCTAAAGCCAGTGCACGCGGGAAGCATGGATGTACTTCACACCACGGCAGCAAGCCCACCGTGGGGGTCAGAGGAACTGGTTACATTTCCCACTGCTGTGACAAGATGCCTGGCAGAGTGGCTTAAGGAAGGGTGGTTTGAGTGACAGTCTATCACGGAGTGAAGACCGGCAGCAGGAGCTTGAGGAGGCCAGCCACACTGCTTCCACAGCGGGGAAGCAGGGAGCAATCAATGACAAAACCGGCTCTCTCCTTTAATTCAGTCCGGGACTACAGTCGACAGGACGGCACCGTCCACATTCTGAGAAGGGCTTCTTGGCTAAACATCCCTAGAAACTCCCTCAAACACATGCCCAGGTCTGCTAGGGAAGTCCAGACACGGCCAGTGAGGATTAATCATTACACAGGTTAGGAGACCTACAGAGAAGGGCATGGTGCCCTACAGGTCCAGGAGCTTGCTCTGTCATCCAAAGCGTCCACTGCAATGGGACAGATCACTAGCTATCGGCTTCCTAAAGCAATTCAGAACACTCTATATGTAAAATGGGTTCCCACAATCAGGTCTCGGGCTTTTCCACAAAAATGGGTTCAGATTTCCTCCACCCAGCCCGTGAGCTGGCCTTGGGGTACTGAGCCCTGGGTACCAAGTCTCTATAGTACTAGACTCTGGAGCACAAGACTCTGGGGTACCAAGTCTCCATAGTACTAGACTCTGGGGCACAAGGCTGTGAGATACGAAGTCTCTGTAGTACTAGACTCTGGGGTACCAAGGCTCTTTAGTACTAGACTCTGGGGCAAAAGGCTCTGGGTACCAATTCTCTATAGTACTAGACTCTGGGGGGCACAAGGCTCTGGGGTACCAAGTCTCTTTAGTACTAGACTCTGGGGCATAAGCCTCTGGGGTACCAAGTCTCCATAGTACTAGACTCTGGGGCACAAGGCTCCGGGGTACCAAGTCTCTGTAGTACTAGACTCTGGAGTACAAGATGGTGGGGTACCAAGTCTCCGTAGTACTAGACTCTAGGGTACAAGGTTCTGGGGTACCAAGTCTTTATAGTACTAGACTCTGGGGTACAAGGCTCTGGGTACCAGGCTGTGGGGTACCAAGTCTCTGTAGTACTAGACTCTGGGGTACAAGGCTCTGGGGTACCAGGCTGTGGGGTACCAAGTCTCTGTAGTACTAGACTCTGGGGCACAAGGCTCTGGGTACCAATTCTCTATAGTACTAGACTCTGGGAGGCACAAGGCTCTGGGGTACCAAGTCTCTTTAGTACTAGACTCTGGGGTACAAAGCTCTGGGGTACCAAGTCTCTGTAGTACTAGACTCTAGGCTACAAGGCTCTGGGGTAGCAGGCCTGGGGGCCAGAGAGTGAAGATGTGGGGCAGGAGGCCTCTGTGTCAAGCTCTAGTGTGCCAGGGTCTGGGGTGTGAAGGTCTATGGTACCAAGTTCATGGCATACAGGCTCTGGGATGGCAGGACCTGCTGAGCAATGTCCTAGGGTATCAGGTTCAGTACCACACTTTGGAGCACAAGACTGCAAGCAAGCAGGCTCAGGATAGCAATCTGCTGTGCCTGGCTCTGGGGTCTGAGATTCGGTAGTACCAGGCTCTGCCATATTAGGCTTTGAGGTCTGGGGCTTTGCAATACTAGGTTTGGGGCTGTTCTCAGGAGACGGGGAAGAGAATTGTCCCTTTCTGTCACTATATAACAAAACACCCAAGACTGTAACACAGTGGTTCGCAGCCTTCCCAGGGCTGTGACCCGTTAACAGAGTCCTGTGGGGAATATTATTTAAGGTGTGTTACTTTTGTTTATGTTGCATTTGTTTAACTCTGTGAAGCTGTGTAATTTTGCCTGTCTAAAACACCTGATGGTCTAATGAAGAACTGAACGGCCAATAGCAAAGAAGGAGAAAGGATAGGCGGGGCTGGCAGGCAGAGAGAATAATAGAGAAATCTGGGAGTAGAGTGATCTATGAGCTAGAGAAGGAGGAGGATCTCAGGGTCCAGCCACCCAGCTACACAACCAGCAACAGAGTAAGAAAGAAAGATATACAAAAATAGAGAAAGGTAAAAGTCCAGAAGCAAAAGACTGATGGGTTAATTTAAAGTTAAGAAAAGCTGGCTAGAAACAAGTCAAGCTAAGGCCGGGCATTCATAATTAAGAAAAAGCCTCCGTATGTGATTTATTTGGGAGCTGGGTGGCAGGTCCCCAAAGAGACAAAGAGTAAGAAACCAAACAATAACAAAGTCCCTCATGATGTGGTGACCCCCAACCACAAAATTATTTTCATTACTACTTTATATCTATAATTTTGTTACGAGTATGAATTGTAATGTAAATATTTGGGGGGATAGAGGTTTGTCAAAGGGGTCACTACCCATAGGTTGAGAACTGCTGCTGTAGCGTATGACCAACAGGAAATCACTCCTCACACTTCTGGAAACTGGAAGATTCAGGTACCAGCAGGCTCAGAGTTGGGCACATTTCCCTCTGCTTCCACGAGGTGCCTGGAACAGTGTCCTCACTGGACAGGAGGCTGGAGGGCATGAAGAGATGAGAGCAACAGGACACCTTTATAAAGGCCTCAATCCCCTATGCTCAGGCTTTGCCTTTCAACCTAACCACTAAAGGCTTCACTTCTTTAACCTAATGCTTGAACCAGTACATCTCACTGTATGGATCTGGGGAAATATTCAGACTGCAGCTTAGAGGGGAAGCTCCACCAGGCCCTTCCTCTCTGTTGGCTGGCCCTCTCCAGTGTACGCACAGGAGAAAAGCCCCAGCTGCAGCCGGGTGCTGGGTGCAACTGCAGAGGTAGATAAATGGATACTGTACTGTGTGTGAACTTTCTACCTGGGGTACAATGGAGCCATGGCTGGGACCACTATGAGAAGAGACTCTAGCTCCCCAGAGCCACAGTTGTGGGCTGGCCTGGGATGCAGGGAGAAAGCTGGACTCAGAGCTGCAGGAGGGGCCCCAACAGGACGGATGGAGGATGCTCCTCCTGTGCATGGCATTCATCCTTCCTGCATACATCTTGCTATGCCTCCCTCCATGCCATACTTGGGATGTGGCCCTGCCTCCTGCTTTCTGTAGGAAAAATTGTTTCCCTCTGTGATGTTACCTACTGGCCATCTATCTTGGGCACTCAAACATCCCAAACCAAAAACTAGACAAATGCCAATTTCTCTACCCTATCACTTCCTTCTCCAGTTATCTGTGCCCCTCCTACACAAGCTAAAATGATAGACACTTACCTATTGAGCCCAGTGTCTAAGGGACCCTGGGGTTCTGAGGTCTATGGCTGTCCCAACCTCACCCAGCTGGACCCCAGCTTCCCTTCAGCAAGGACACTGTAATAGCCAGCAGGCGTGGACGGCTCTGGTTTGCAATGTCATGCCAAAGAGGAGGGCACAGGGGTGAGGTGGGGCATGGTGCCAGCACTGTTGCTTCTAATTTAAATTCTCATTTCTTATTCTATTTTGAGATCCCCTCTGGATTTGAAGAATGTCAAGACATGCCTGTAGTAAAGCCTGGAGTACAGAAAGGTCCCCAGGGCTGTAAGCAGGCAGCTGTAATGAGAACGAATCACAGCCCCAGCAAGCCACGCCTTGGGCCTTTGACCAGAAGCTCAGAGTGGTGAGGGTGGCGCCCAGGGACTGGACTGACTGGATGAGGGCTACCGAAGGAGGCTTGGAGGCTTCCGAGCAGCTCTGTACACGCAGAGCCAAGTAAGCCTTTTAACGACGTTAGGCACCCAACACGGCCAGAAACAAAACTCACTGGGCACCACAGGACGCCAAATGACGCAAGAGGTGGTCTTCCTTGGGGGAGATGGTGCCTTCAAATGCAGGCACAAGAGTGATGAAGGGCCCTTCCTCCTAGAGAAAACAGGAGAAGAAGAGCCAAAAAGGCCGGTGGAGAGGGGTGGCTTCAACATGGCTGACAGAGAAGTCAAGGCTCGGGTGGGAGCCAAGCAGCACCTCTGCACCGTCAGTTCACTCTCCTGCTCTTTAAGCACAGTCACGGCAGCCTGACCTTGGGCACATGTATGCCAAAGCATTTTCCACACATGCAAGGAGACTTTGCATGCTTTTTTCTAAAATTCCCCATGAGGCTCTATAGTGTGTCTCTGTGTTCTTTCCTCAGCTGTGGAGAGGGCATTTCAAATTCCAGATTTCAGGGTTTCTGGGTTTAACTACCCCCCCCCCCCCAGGAAATCATCAAAGCAAAGTGGAATAGAACAACAACAATGTGTGAGTGTGTGCCCGTACGTGTGAAAATCATTTTGCGTTTTCTTGGGTTAAGGCAAACAACCACGGCCAACTCGATTTGTGGACGAAGCTGGATGGAGGCTTCAGACAGAAAGCAAATCTCCAGAATATAGTCACGGCACCTCCTGGCGCAGGGCAACAGCTCCCAGTGTGGTTGGTCTGCCTGGCTCTGGAGAGAACAGAGATGGGATGTGGGAAGACCTCCACCTCTGCCAGTGTGACACGTCAGGGGGCAGGAAGGCAGGCTCTCATCTCGAGCTTTGATGGTGGGTGATAAGGAGGAGGTTGAGAGGGACTGGGTCTTGCTTCCTTGATAATAAAGTGAATGCAGGTTTGCCAATCAGCGGTGAGGCCCTTTATGTATGTATAAATGCCCACTGGCCGCTGTCTATGTGGAGCATGAGTCCCCAAGGCACTAGAGTTCTTTTTGTCCTTTGGAGAAAAAATGTTCTAAGCTTTCAAAGGTCCATAAAAGTGACCAAGAAATCCATAAACTCCTATTCAAAACTAATTTCAGTCCATTCTAAAATTAGAAGTGGAGGCGTGGAGCCAATCTAAATAAATAATTAACTCCTTATTGAGTCTTGGGGTTCACTTGCTTCCAGAGGGAGTGACATGCAGGATTCCCCCTGCATAGAGGTAATGAACCAGAAGAGGAATGGCTGTCTCAGACTATGTCACACAGAGGGCTCAAGGCTGGGTCTCAGAATGCATGCTGTGATCTGGGAATGTAAACTATGGGACAGTGATGTGCTTTGGCTGCTGAGAGAAGCACTGGGGACATGGGCTTCGGGTGTCCCTGTTTGCTGAGAAATGGAGACTGCTGTGTGTACAGTTTTGTCACATACTTGGTGGTGGGGACTTACTATGGAATTGCTATTTTCCATGGAGCCAGAATGCTAAATTGGATCATGAAATAGTTAAGGAGTAAGTTTAGGGGTGAGTTTCAGAAGCATCTAGATAGTCACAGTTCTCTGAAGGGCAGAAAGTAGCGCAGAAGGCAGGGTCTGGGACAACCCAGGCACCAATCTGCAAAAGGACCCTTCAGCCCGTGATTCAAGTACCACCCTAGTGTCCTAACAAGGAGCCTCTTTCCTCAATTCTTCAAAAAAGGTTCAATTTGATTTCTGATAGATAGCCTGCTTCTTAGGCTGATGGAGAGAGGGAGGCTTGTTCTCTTCACTAGGGAGGAGAGGTGAATATTCAAAAGTATTTTTATGGGGCTTGGTAGAGCCCAGTCGGACAGCACCTGGTTAGTATGAGTGAGGCCCTGATTTCAAGCCTAGAACACACAAAAAGCTACACCCATGAAAGAATACAGGGGCTTCCTCTTTCCACTCACAGGATAAATCCTGTCAATATGGTTTACCATACTGAGCATCCATATTTCCATGTTTTACTTTTTTAACATACAGTAAAAATCAATGAGTTAATACATATCTGAGATTTTCATATATGTGTCATGAGTAATTTTTATTATATTTTAATTACCCAGTTTGCGTTAAGACTGCATTTGCTCCAAATAATGAACTGGGATGTGTCTCTTACTTCTATTTACTGAAAAGATATGCATAAATTAGGAATTATTTATTCCTTGCAAGTTGTGTAAAGCCCATGGTTTTTCAGGGGGAGTTAGTACCATAAGCAATTCCTCTGAGGCTAGAGGCTAGCTTTCCATTAAATTCCACTTCTGCTTCCATGGGTCTTGTGGTTTAGATCCTAAACATCACACATTGATGTATCAGAGGTTTGGTGCCAGCCTGTGGCAATATTGGGGGTGACCTTTAAAGAGGAGAGGCCTGGGAGAAGGATGAGAGGTGTCCTTGAAGGGACTCTTGGGACTTGCCCTTCCTTCCCGTCTCTGTCTGTGCTCCCTGGCGGCTCTGTGGTGACCAACCGTGCTCCGGCCATCCCTCCTCTCTCCCTTGTCCTTTTTTTTCTTGCCTTACTGGGGATTTGTTTCATCATTCTGCTGAAAGTAGGACTGGAGCGATGGGGAAGCTCAGGCACACATATCCAGTTAACTGTCTAACAGGACTACCAGCCACTGTTGCCTTTTTTAAACAGTAACTCGGTCTTTGGAAGCAGACAGGGCAGCAATGGCTCTAGAGGGATCTGCTGGGGCTCATACACTAATCACATCCTTGTTTCTTTTCTCCCTGTGACTGGTTGACATTCCTCATCCCGCAGACTCTTCTCCATTACTATATAAAACATGCTAGTCTCTGAGCAGGTCCAGGCCTAAACAGGGACCAAGCTCACACGGGCATCACTCCCAGAAAATGGGGCTGGCTTGGTGCCCAAAGGCTTTTAAATTCAGATTTGCTCTGACACCTATACAAGGACTCCTTACTCCCATAACCACCCTGTCCCAATCTTCACAATAATTCTCAGTAAAAATCTGTCTGCTGGGTACAGACCAGGCAGGTTTTGCTTGACATGCAGAAGGCACCCTTAGTGAATGAGGAACTGTGAGGAGCCTGTGCCCATCACTCAGGACCACACAGGGCTGAAATGGTTTTATGGATTCTTGGGGAGAAAGCCCCAGATCTGCCTCACTAAGTGTGTCAGGTACTCAGAGCCAAGGCCACACCCACTATGTGACCTAAGCAGGTGACTAACCTTCTCCAGTTCTGTGTCCTTAATCATCAAGGTCTGCTTTGCTGTACAGGTGTCCCAAGAAGGCAAGAGCCCAAGGCAACTGTTTACAAACATGGAAAAACCAGGCAAGCACACACACACACACACACACACACACACATGCAATTCCTCAGGTACTGTATCTGTGAAAACAGATGGCCCAGACAGTTTCATGATTTCTCAGCTTTATGACAGGGCAGGCCACCCTGCTTTTCACTGTCACTATAGTCTTCAATATATTACTAAACCTCTAACATTTTACCACAAACTAGGCCCTTCTAGTTGACTTTTGTCCAACTGCAGGCTACATGAATGTTCTGGACATGTTTTGGGAAGGCAACACTGGACTGTGAGAGCCAGCAGGTGAGGTATAGAAGGCAATTTGGACCCCAGTAGTTTTTCAACTCAGGATGGGCTGAAATGTGCCCACCCCCCATAAGTACAGCTGTGTCTGTATGTGTAGGTACAGATGTGTGCGTTTCACTTATGTATATCCTCATGTACCTGCAAACACCAATTTCTATATATCTACATATGTGCAATGGCACACCCACACACATGAATATGGTGTTGCATGTGTTCATACATGTTCAAGGGTTCTGTCCAAACAGGCACAGAGCCAGGCCGTTCACTCCTCCATCCCACTCCAAGTCATGAAGTTTCTCAGTTCATAAAAACCATCGACTTTTCGGAATGCAGCCATGCTCTGTGGGAGGCTCCTGCTGCCTCCTGGACTTCATTAGCATAAGTATGACATTAGTGGGACTTCTTAGGATGGCTTATCTCTCCAGAGACTCCAATACGGTCCTCAAACACTCGCTGCTGACAAATGTGGATTCCATTTAAATGAGATGCCCGGTTCACTGATAGTGACTGACAGCCCGCAGGAGAGGGTGTACTGATGATAAAAAATATTCTTCCTAAAGAAGAAATATATTCCTAAAATTTTTATGGATGAGCTCCCTAAATTGCTTTATAATCTATAGATGAAAGTGCCCCTTAAACATCTGCCATGAAATGAATACCCGTCTAAAACCATAATCAATTTTCTTCCCATTTATTTCATCAATTGTCCAAGTTGGCATGAGTTCCAGACTCTTCCCAAGCTCTTCCTGCCTCTCATATCACTACTGAATTCAATCATGACCTGACTGCCTGCACTCTGTACAGCTAGAGGAGCTGCCCAGACAGGCGTATTCAATGACTTTTTATTTAAAGCAATTTGGTACCGCAGGCTTCCTCAGCAAAGTGGGCATGTCTTAGTAACAAAAGCATCGAGGTCATCCCACACACAGCCAGACAACAGGCCATGCTGTGGCTCTGAGAGTTCTTGTCAAACTGCACCCCACACACTGTGCAAATCCCAACCTCGGGACTCTCATGACACCTGCCCACGCTCACCTGCAAGGGACAGAAACCTCTTCAGCCCCGTCAACTACGCAGGACACATGGCAGGTATTAAAGGACTCTGGCACTACTCTCAGGAACAAGCTGTTTACACCAGGCCCGTAAGTGGGTGGCTCCCTTCTGTCCAGGGCCTGGACATCGAGGCTGTCACCAAAGCTGCCACAGTAAAGCCATACTCCTCTACAGCAGCCAGCAAGAGCAGTAGCCACCTCTTCCTCCTGCCACCCAACGCTGCCGGAAGCCTGGGAATTTGAGTACCTGGGCACTCAGAGTGGGTGCCGCCGGCCTCCAGTCTGAGGGAAGCATAGCAGAGGTGGCGTGCCACCTACCTCTCCCACCCAGCCCTGCACCTCACAGGAGAGCCAACACACTGTATGATGAGCAGTGACAGGGCCACCTGGAGGCCACACCACAGCTTCTAGGAGGTAAAGCTTACCTGAGATGTCTAGAACATGATGTCCATGCAGTAGTCACTTTCTAGAACCCGGTGTCCACGCGGTGGCCATCAGCCACTAGTGTCTACTGTGCACCTGAGTCAGGAGAGTCAGAACTGAGATCTTCTCTGTGTGGAAAAAACAGCCAGACCCTAAAAATGGAGACCATCTTGTTAATCAGTCCCCACTGATTACACAGAGGACATTTGTGGAATTCAAATCTATTGTTAAAGTCAGTTTTATGTCCACAGAAGACAGGTATATAAAATGAGGTGCAGAGAGCAATGGAATCTCACGAGCCTGTGAAAAGTGAGTTCCAATTACACTATGTATGTCCCGCCATGACACTGTGACGAATGGAATGAACCAGCCACAAAAGGTCAAAGCGTATGTCACTATCTTATCTACATCACTAGAACACCCACAGGGATTCTGGTCTCTGGAATCATGGGGACACCTGTGACTCACTGTGCAAGGACAACCAGGGGTTAATGACAAGTGTGAGGGGCAGGTACCTGTCCATTGGATTGGAGAGACTCTGAGAGAAGACACCACCTGGCACCCTCCCATCAATCCACTAGCCCCAGCACTGGCTCCAGTCATGAGAGGAGCTTTCTCCCACATGCATGTATGCAAAG
This sequence comes from Peromyscus attwateri, assembly GCA_902168425.1. NCBI lineage: Eukaryota > Metazoa > Chordata > Mammalia > Rodentia > Cricetidae > Peromyscus > Peromyscus attwateri. The sequence continues at coordinate 15,469 of CABHPP010146310.1, forward strand.
AGAAGGAAGGTAAGGAAGCCTGCCAGAAGGACCCCACCACCGTGAGAGGGGAGAGACAGAGGAGGAAGAAGCCAGGCCTGCCTGAGTCAGGAGAGCATTCTGTGAGCAGCTCCTTGGGGGAACTTGCTTAGAGCCAGGATTCTTGTGAGGACCTCACCCATCTTCCCACAGTCTATGGAGTGCATCTCCATACCCCTTACCACCTCACAGATGGGAGAAATCGGGACATCCCTCAGCTGCCAACAACAGGACTTGCCCTCGGAACCCAGGCTAGGTCCCACAGCTGTCGGAGGCCAGAAGATAGAGCTTGTGTGCCATTTCTCAAGCTTCCCTTCCTTTTGTCAAAGAGTGCCTTCCAATCCCATAGTCACTTCCAAGGCTTGCTTAAGCAGCTGTGCTGCTCTTCCTGTGACCTTGAACAGATACCATGGTGGTTTGAATGAGAAATGTCCCCCATAGGCTATTTAAACACTTGGTCCCTAGTTGGTGGTACTGATTGAGGAGGTTCTAGAACTTTAGAACGAAGAGCCTTGATGGAGGCAGTAAGTACAACCTTTGGGGCAGACTTTGAGAGTTTATGGCCTAGCCTCATGACCAGTTTGCTATCTCTACTTCCTATGTGTGCAACTGAGATGTGATCTCTCAGCTTCCTGCTCCTGGTGGCCACACCTTGGCTGCCATTATAGATATCTAGCCCTCTGGAACCAAAGGCCAAAACAAACTCTTCCTTCAGTTGCCTTTGTTCACGATGTCTCATCACAGCAACAGAAAGGTCACTAATACAGATCTTCAGATGTTTGGTGTGGCACAGCAGATGGGAAGATATCCTTGGTGTGAGATGAGGAACTTTCATAATTTAAAAACTATACTCAAGTTTTTTAAGTAACATTTGGATTTTTATCACAATGTAAAGTGTTACTATAAAATTTTACATGGCTTCTCCCCTCATCTCTATATCCCAGCCCACAACTCCAGAAGAAGCTCCCTGCTCTACCAGAGGCCACATCAGTACCCAGAACCCCAGAGGCCACACCAGTTACCAGGACCCCAGAACCCCAGAGGCAATGCTGGTACCCAAAACCCCAGAGGTCATGCAGACCACCAAAGCACCAGTGAGGGCACCCGATTGGACCTGAGGACTCACTGGCTGATTACCAGAACCACAGACTACTCAGGCCAGAAGACCAGAGAGGAAACAGGAACCAAGGGGAAAAACACTCCTCCAACAAAGATAAACTCAGAAATTGGCACCTAAACCTATAATTACTCCAAACCCAGATACCTAGAGGTCAGTGTAAGAACACAATCAACAACAGCCAGGGCAACATGTCACCACTAGAGCCAACAATCCTATCACCTATCCTGAATATTCCAACAGAGCTGAAGCACAAGAAAATGACCTTAAAACCAACTTTATGAAGATGACAAAATTCCTTATGGAGGAAATTCACTAAGGAAATCCAAGAAAACACAAATAATTGGAGGTCCCTTAAGGAAATCAAGAAAACAAACAGTGGGAGGAAATAAATAAATTCCTTAAAGAAGGCCAAGAAAAAATAAATAGGTGAAGGAAATGAATAAAACTGTTCAAGACCTGAAAATGAAAATAAAAGCAATAAAGAAAACACAAACTGAGAGAATTCTGGAGATGGAAAATCTAGGTAATCGAACAGAAACTACAGATGCAAGCATCACCAATAGAATACAAGAGATGGAAGAAAGACTCTCAGGCATAGAAGATATGATGGAAGAAATGAATACATCAGTCAAAGAAAACGTTAAATCTAAAAATTCCTGACACAAAACATCTAGGAAATCTGGGACACTATGAAAAAACCAAACCTAAGAATAATAGGAATAGAAGAAGGAGAAGAAACCCAGCTCAAAGACCCAGAAAATATATTTAACAAAATCATAGAAGAAAATCTTAACCTTAAGAAGGACATGCCTATAAAGGTACAAGAAGCATACAGAACACCAAACAGACTGGATCAGAAAAGAAAGTCTTCTTGCCACATAATAATGAAAACACTAAACATACAGAACAAAGAAAGAGTATTAAAAGCTGCAAGGGAAAAAGAGCAAGCAACATATAAAGGCAGGTCTATCAGAATTACACCTGACTTCTCAGCAGAGACACTAAAAGCCAGAAGGGCCTGGAGAAATGTCTTGCAGACTTAAAGACACCATGGATGCCAGCCCAGACTACTATACCCAGCAAAATTTTCAATCTCCATAGATGGAGAAAACAAGATATTCCATGACAAAGTCAAATTTAAACAATATCTATCCACAAATCCAGCACTACAGAAGGTACTAGAAGGAAAACTCCATCCCAAGGAGACTAATTACACCTGTGAAAACACAGGAAATAATCTCACACCAGCAAAACCAAAAACATGGAAACACACACACACACACACACACACACACACACAACCACCACCACCACCAACAACAACAACAAAATAACAGGAATTAGCAATCATTAGTCATTAATCTGATTCCCCAATAAAAAGACACAGACTAACAAAATGCATGCAAAAACAGAATCCATCCTTCTGCTGCCTACAAGAAACACACCTCAATATCAAAGGTAGACATTACCTCAGAGTAAAGGGTTAGAAAAAGATTTTCCAAGCAAATGAACCCATGAAGCAAGTTGGTGTAGTCATTCTACTATCTAACAAAATAGACTTCCAACCAAAATTAATCAAAAGAGATGGGGAAGGACACTTCACACTCAAAGGAAAAATCAAAGATGATGTCTCAATTCTGAACATTTATGCCCCAAATGCAAGGACACCCATATTTGTAAAAGATATACTACTACAGCTTAAATCATATATTAACCCTTAAACATCGATAGTGAGAGACTTCAATATCCCACTCTCACCACTGGACAGGTCACCCAGATAAAAACTAAACAGAGAAATACTGAAGCCAACATGACTCAAATGGACCTAACAGAACTCTACAGAACATTTCACCCAAACAAAATATACTTTCTCAGCACCTCATGGAAATTTCTCCAAAACTGACCACATAGTTGGTCACAGATACAAGAAAACTGAAATAACTCCCTGTATCCTGTCAGACCATCACAAATTAAAGCTGGATTTCAACAACAACAGAAACAACAGAAAGTCTACAAACTCATGGAAACTGAACAACTCTCTACAGAATGACGACTGACTGGGTCAAGGGAGAAATAAGAAATTAAAGACTTCCTAGAATACAATGAAAATGAATACACAGCATATCCAAACTTATGGGACACAATGAAAGTAGTACTAACAGGAAAGTTCATAGCACTAAGTGCCTACATAAAGAATTTGGAGCAATCTCACACTAGTGACTTAATAGCACACCTGAAAGCTCTAGAACAAAAAGAAGCAGACACACCCAAGAGACAGACAGCAGGAAATAAACTGAGGGCTGAAATCAAAACAGAAACAAAGACAACAATACAAAAAAAAGTAAACACAATCAAACTTTACACCAACTTGCAGTGCTTTGTTCACACGTGATCCATCCCCCAGGACACTACTTAGAAATGAGAAGAAATGCTGGTGCACACCGCATACAGAGGAGCCTGAGAGCACCGCACTCTGAGAGACAGAGGCTGCACATGGACACACACTACCTACCTGTTTATGAACTTCTCAGAACAAGTCTGGGCCAGAACTACACAAGTGATTACGTGGGACTTGGACTGGGCTAGAGAGAAAGGCTAAGAGGAAGGGAGCAGTTCCTTTTGGGGGACAAAAATGTTCAGAGGGTAACAATGGCTGCAGAACATACCAGAAACTAGAGTTGTGTGCTGTAAATGGGTAATTTGTATGTTATCTATGTTGGTAAGATCATAACAACAAGGCAAAGGACACAAGAAACTGCCATTCCAGGGGTGCAACAGGAACCCCAGCACACAGGGCAGAGGCACTGCTCATCTCATGGCAGAGAGAAGAGAGGAGGAGAACAGGGAGGTGGAAGACAAGAAGAAAGAAGAGGATACAGAAAAGGTAGAGGAGAAGGAGAACTAGAAAGAGGGGAGGAGAAGGCCCCACAATCCCCTTCAAGGACACTCCATCACTGGCCAAAGGCCTTTCACTAGGCCCTACTTCCTAAGGATCCCGGCACGTCCCAACATTATAGCTCCTGAAACGAGACCTTTGCTCATGGGTCTCTGAGACATCTGAATCAAAACTACAGCATTTGGGGCTCATTTTCACCAAACAATTCTTCCTCTACCTGTGAGCACTAATGGACTACACGTCTGAATCTGTTCTGATTGGCCGAGCCATCTGGCTAACGTGCTGGGAGTACGGTGAGACATGCTGCTTCCAGGTGAATGAGGTCCTCGCCAGTCCTCTCTCCCACTGCCTGCTGACAGCACCGTGTGCAGCAGCAGCAGCTGTTTCATCAACACTGTGACACAGGTGTGGTGATACATTGTGTACCCCAATAAAGCTTACCTGGGGATCAGAGGACAGAGCCAGCCACTAAGTTAGACATAGAGGTCAGGCAGTGGTGGCACACACCTTTAATCCTATCACTCAGGAGGCAGAGATCCGTCTGGATCTCTGTGAGTTCAAGGCAACACTAGGCTACATGAGAGAAACAGAACCAGGCAGTGGTAACACATGCCTTTAATCCCAGGAAGTAATATGGCAGGACACAGAAAGGTATATAAGGTGTGAGGGAACAGGAACTCGCTCTTGAGGCTGAGGATTTCATAGAAGTAAGCTAGTGACTGGCTGTTCTGCTTCTCTGATCTTTCAGCTTTCACCCCAATATCTGGCTCTGGATTTTTTTTATTATAAGACCTTTCAAGATCCGTGTTACACACAGGGACTGTCACAATGAACAGTCTCCTTAGCAACACTGCTGATATACAGTGTGACCACAAAAAGCACCTATTATTGCAAGCAACTCAAACTCGTCATTGATGTGTCCTTAGCAGTATTGGTATGTCCTGACTTAACAGGCAATCCAGTACATGACAATGTTTTAACTTGAACTTCTGCACTGGGAAACATACAGGAAATGAAAGAGCCCGCACACACTGCAGTTACTAGCACAAACAACCACAGGGTGGGACAGATTTGCAGGATATGTAGGGAAGCTCTCTAGAGCAGTTCTCAAACTGTGGGTCACAACCTCTTTGGGGGTCAAATGACCCTTTCACAGAGGTTGCCTAAGACCAAGACCATCTGCATCTCAGATACTTACATTATGATTCATAGCAGTTACAAAATTACATTTATAAAGTAGCAATGAAAATCATTTTATGGTTGGGGATCACCATAAAATGGTGGAGGAACTGTATTAAAGGGTGGCAGCATTAGGAAGGTTGAGAACCACTGCTCTCGAGGGAGGTCCCACCAGTAAGCTGACGAGGGGGAAAAGAACATCCACCTAACACAAGGTGATGGGATGCCAAGCCAGAGTCTGCGCAGATGGCCATGGTGCCATAGGCAGTGGGAGACTGCCTGATGGGGCAGGAAGCATCTTCTCAGAGGTGGCATCTGACCTCAACAGCCAGTCACAGGCTAGTGACACAAGAGAAGGATACCGCTCTGGGGAAGGATGGCTGGATGGTTAGATGGATGGTTGGATGAACAGATGGAATGACAATAAAGCCAGAAAGAAGAGGGACATGTGAAGGTCTGGGGCTAAGAAGGGGCAGGGCTGTACATTTTCCTATTCTGCACCCAGAGGCAGAAAGTGAAGCTTGATCTAACAGGGATACAGGAGCCGAGCTGGGTGTGTCCAGCTCAGTGGATGATGGGGATAAGACCCTTGTGGGTGGAGTTGACACTTCTGGGAATGCAGGACAGGGTGCTGAAAAAGGTGGGGTCATCAGTCCCTACCCCCAGAGTCACCATACAGAGCTTGAATAAGTTCAAGAGTGGAAGAGCTGGGGAAGAAGCTGAGTCCTTAGTGTTCGGGAGCAGGAAGTCAGTTCACTCATTCCAGGAATGAGAACCCGAACAGAAGCAGAGAGAATGGAAGGAAGCAGTCACAACAGGCCTCACAAGACAGGTAGGGCCTTCTGAACTGTATTTGGGGGGTGGAAAGATGACTCAGTGATTAAGAGCACTGGCTGCTCTTGCAGGGGACCTGGGTTTGATTCTTAGCACCCAAAGAAAGGCTCACAACCATCTGTAACTCCAGTTCCCAGGGATCTAATTCCTCTTCTGGCTCCCATGGGCACCAAACATGCAAGTGGTGCACAGACATACATATGTGCAAAACACTCATACACATAAAATAATTTTTTAATTTAACCATATTTTGATACAAGAGGACAAATACAAAGATCTAGAGATAGAAAATTTGTAAGGCAAAAGAACGTATCATATATTCTACTTTTAAAATGTTGCTCCATTTAAAAACGTATTTATTTACTTATTTTGCAATGCTGGGGATTGAATCTGTGGCTTCCTGCACGCTACATAAGCACTCTACCACTAAGTTATGCTCCAGGCTCCATTGAATTTTTAAAAGCATCATCCACAGGCCACTACATCAATTCCTGGTCCACTCACTGTTCCCAAGCCTTGAATCTGAAAAACACAACTGTTGCAGGCAGCCCAGGCCAGTCCCACAGCCACTCAGGCTCAGTCACCCCCAAACCCTGCCCTAGTATAGGTGACCCTAAAAAATGGGCCACATTCTGGGCTGAGTCCGACAGAGTAACATGGGGAAAGGCCCAGAGGCTAGAATCCCAGGGAGCAAGGCCAGGCGTGAAGTGCAGCTGCCTTATTGGGACCACTATCCTTCCTCCCATTAAAATTCTGCATCCTGTCCTAGAAATGTACCCTCCCATACCCACCCTGAGAGCCAGAGGCAGAGCCCCTCCCATCCTGGAGAGCCTTCTCCTGGCCTGGGCCCAGGCAGGGAGAGGAGGCAGCTTGGGTCAAATTTCATCACATATAAAACCAAAACAAAAAACAAAAACAAAAACAGAAAAAGAGAGAGGTATGCTTGCTAAGCCCAAAGGTTCCTTCCTACCATCCACTCACAGAGCCTTAAAGTTAAGTTCACAGAGTGCTCACCCCCTACCACCACCACACCCCACCTCTCTCTCTCTCTCTCTCTCTCTCTCTCTCTCTCTCTCTCTCTCTCTCTCTCTCTCAAATGAAACAAACTGGAACCTTTTGACCAGGTACAGAATCTCTCACCAGGCGAGAAATGAATCCTGCAAGTTAAGAAGATCAACACGAATCATGACTGGTTACAATTGTTCTGCTGAGGTGAAGGCCCCCCTCACCAGCTCAGACAGATGGCGACCTCAGAAGCACTCCTGCATCCATGGGTGTCTCAATGCCTACCTGACCCTCCTCCCTTCCTTCTCCTCCTTCCCTTCATCCCTCCCCATCTCCTTCTTTCTCCCTCTCCTCCTCCTTTTTCCCTTCCTCTTTTTCCTTCCTTCCTCTTTTCTTTCCTCTCTCCCTCTCTCCCTCGTCTTCCCTTCTCCTTTTCTTACTTAGTTTCTCTCTTCCTCCCTTCTTCCTTCCTCCTTTCAAGTGCTTTCAGTTCATCCTGGTTCATCCAGAAGCAGCAACTGAACCCGCTTTACAGAAGAACTCTGGACAGCCTGGAACCAGGGTCCAGGTTAAGTCCTCGCAAAGAATGGGCCTCTGATGGTGAGGTCACTTCCGGCTTGGAGGGGAGAGGGGAGAGGGAGGGGAAGAAAAGAGGAGGAAAGGGAGGGGGAGGGAAGGGGAGAGAGGGGGAGAGAGACAGAGAGGGAAGGACAGAGAGCAACAGAGAGAGACAGAGACCCCTAAACCGGAAGTGGATGCTGATAATGGATGCTGTTCACTTGAGGCGCTTTCCTGACTTCACTCTTGATTCTAAATTCTAGACAAAGCAGCATTAGATGTCTGCGCAGAGCAGTCTGACGTCGTAGACTGACAAGAAGTGGAAATTTAAAGAAGCGGCTGAATTCTTATTTCAGTTAGTTTCCTTTAAAGGAAGATCCTGATTGGTTACTGTCTGTGACGTCAGATTCTGGATCCAGCCAATCAGAAGTCAGAATCTTTAGTACAAAACCATGGGCCATGATGTTTATTGATAGAAGGTTCTGGACCCTCTGGGGACAGAGATCCTTGCCGTGAGGCTGAACCAGCAGGGAGCAGTTAGGCTGAGTCCACTGAGCTCAGAGATGGGCTAAGGCTCCCCAAAGACAGCTGACGTGAAAGTGTAGAGACATGAGACGGAACAACTGAGGCCCCTCCCGAAGGAAGGGTCTAGATACGTCTGAAGCCTCTCAGCCCCAAAGCTGTCCCCTAGAGACACCCCTTAGTCAGAGCAGTCGTTCTGGACACCAAACAGAAACACAATGTAATGGGGGGGCAGGGGGCGCTGGGGAAATGGTTCAGCCGTAAAGTACTCACCCCACAAACCTGAGAACCTGAGTTGTATCTGTTAGTTATTTGCACTGTTACCCTGCAAGGAAACATCACGAAACACAACAGAATCCGCTAATAAGAGTTTATTATTAAGAAGAGAGGGATAGTGAGTGCCCGGGTCCGGGGAGACACGTGTGCGAAGGGATTAGATCAGAGTTATGGCAGCTTTTTATAAAGGCGGGGGCGTGCACAGGTAGACGTAAATGACGTAGGCACGCCACGTGCTTGCGTGGCTACGTGACATCACGGATCCTGGTCACGTGAGACGCCTTGACCCGGAAATGGCTATCTTGATCTGGAATTGGCCAGGCGGATGTGTCTGGGTCTGCTGGTTGTCCTGGTTACGAGACGCCCTGACCTGGAAATGGCTATCCTGATCCGGACCTGGCTAGGCGGAAGTGTCCGCCGGGCATATGCAAACACGCCCAACCCTTCAGTATCCACATCAAAAGCCAAGGGAGGGGATACAAGCTTGTGATGCTAACACTAGGTAGGTGTAGGGAGACAGTAGGACACCTGGTTCTTGCTGACCAGCCAACCGGGCCTAATCTGGTAGCTCCTACTTCAGAGAGAGACCCTGCCTCAAAAACTAAAGACAGTGGGTTACTGATGAAGACCTCTGATATCAGTCTCCAGCTGCCGGATACAAGGCACACACGTACAGATTCAAAGGACCTCTGACCCCAAGACGCCAAGCCAGAATGGCCATATACCCTGATGGTAACTGTCATGGGTTTCTGTCTCTTGTGTGCAAATTCAAAACAAGTGAGAGGAGACATGCAGAGAACAGACACGGCCACGTGCTCACAGCCAGGCCTTGTTGGCCTGGAACAGCAGACAGCAACAGAGAGTCCAGCCTCGCAAAGACTTGCACAGGCCGTGGGTTGCATTCCCAGCACCCAAAGAAAAAAAAAGTAACTGCCTTGTAGATTTATTTTTTAAGATTTATTTATTTATTATGTACACAGTGTTCTGCCTGCATGTTTGCCTGCAGGCCAGAAGAGGGCATCAGATCTCATTATAGATGATTGTGAGCCACCACGTGGATGCTGGGAATTGAACTCAGGACCTCTGGAAGAACCGTCAATGCTCTTAACCACTAAGCCATCTCTCCAGCCCCTCAAAAAAAAAAAAAAACGTAACTGTGTTGGTGATATTCTAGAAGGTACTGGTGTTCTAGAGGCTCCTAGTCAGCAGACACACCTCAGGCCTGTAGAGGTACACTCCAAAGGCACACTTGGTTCCTCAGCAGAAACCAGAAAATAGAATGCAGTAGCGTTTCCTTTGAATCAGCCAACCAGACAAAATCTTGATCTCTAAACACAGCGTTGTCAGGAGCCTGTCATCTTCAGAGCAGCCTTTCTGCCACTCCCAAATAGGCCAGTTTGGGTAAGGCTCATTTTGAGCAGAAGCCAACTGAAACCCAGTGAATGTAGAATGGCCCTCTGCCATCCCACATGTGGAAAAGTCATAAATGTCCCTTGGTGGAGGTAATGCCATCTCCAAGATGACACTGCAGGCTTCATTCTGCACAAACAGACCCTACTCCATGAACTTGGCCTTCCAGGAGCTTCTCTTACACCCCTTCTACAGTGTGTTTCCCCTCACGGCCCAGCCCCCTCTCCTCTGCCTCCTCATGGCCCAGCACACTTTGGATTCTGTTAAAATGGCACGGAGGGCCTGGGACCTAACTGTTTGAATTTCACTTCTTCTGTGTTATCTCACAACAAATCAAAATATTAATACATTCTTTACATTAACAAATAAAATTTTTACTCGTTTTTCTCTGGTTTATCTTTCATCAGTTTATTTTAGAGGGCCACAGACACAAGCTAGGAGAGTAGAGGAAACAATTGCCTGTCTACATCCAAGACACTGTTGTCTGGGCTGAATCTGGGATTTATTCGCTTGCTTGCTTGCTTGCTTAACAGACAGAGTCTTATGTAGCCCAGGCTGGCCTTGAACTTGTTATATAGCCAAGGACAACCTTGAACTTCTAATCCTCCTGCCTCCACCTCCCAATTGCTAGAATGATAGGCATGTAGCACCATAGCTGGCCTACGCAGTGAGAGGATTGAACGTTGGGCTTCATGCATGCTAGGCAAGCATCCTGCTACCTAAGGCACATCACAACCCTGTGACCCACTCTAGCCTACAGAGTGTGACAAGTGATCTGGGCCTGGCCCAGGCAGGTATGGGGGTGACTGTTCTTAACCTGAGCCAGCCTGGAAGACAAAGGAGGTAAATTATGGCCCTGGGCTGTCTCCAGGCCACTACCTGTTTTTGTAAATACAGTTTTCTTACAACATAAGCACACTTCTTTGTTCTGAGACTACCCACGCATGGCAAGGGTGGAGTTGGGAATGTGTGGTAGAGACTGAATGCTTTGCAAAGCTTGAAATCTTTGGCCTTTGTAGAAAAGTTTGATACTTTCTCATTTAAAAAAATCCATCTACCTGCTAAAGAGGCCCTGAAGCTATCTACAAGGACCGCCACCCTGTCTCATACCTAACTCCCGTGACCAGGTGCTTCAGTGAGGCCTGTTATCATTTACCTGTCAATGGATCCTGAAGTTCAGTAGAGCACCCGGCTGGTCTGGGTCACCCACAGAACAGAAACAGTGAAACAGCAGTGTTAAGCCTCTACACTCAGGAGTGACTTATTAGGCAGCAGATCTACTCCCCAAATGGAATCTACTCCCCAACACACACACACACACACACACACACATACACACACACACACACACACACACACACACACACACACACATTCTCAGCATCCCTGAGGCCAGGGGCCCCACCTGCGGCTCAGCTGGTTTCTGACAGTGTCGGACTGTACACAGCACAAGTTTTCGTTTTTCTGGAGAAACGCTGTCAGTCATCCTGAAACTGCTGTCGACCACAGACTTCTGTTTCCTTCACCTTGGATGTCCTCTTCCTCTCCACAGCACTGTGACCACATTGTGCTCTGTGGGTTTGGCCTTTTTAGTGACTCTTACCACTAAAGCATACGAGGATGCTACGGTCCCCCAGGGTGGGAACTTCTTAGCCTTTGTGAAGCTGAACCGCCACATGGGCACTCCTTCAGATCAGCAGTACCTGCCTCTGGATTCCCAGGGTATCTTTTTAAAGGAAAGCGCCATCATGAAAATACCTCCATTTTCCAACCGTGTGGAGCACTGTAAATCAAGATCAGCCGCTCAGTGGTTTTTCTCATTGGAAAGCCACAACTATGCCACTCCTCTGGGACAGCAAAACTCTGGACAAATGCTGCTCACACTCCCTCTGCCACAGTAGCATGGCCTCATCCACTGTGCAGTGGATGTTCCTAGACATTCCTGCAGGACCACAGTGGCTGGGGTGCAACCTCCCTCCATCAAGGGGTCCCTTCCCCCCAACAAGGTGCCCATGCCCTAGTGCCTGGAACCTGAAGTGTGTTGTGTTAATGGCAAAAAGGACCTTGCTGGTGTACTAGGACTGGACACTTTATAATAGGGAACTTGTCCGTGTGTCCAATCTGATGTCAGACTGTCCCAGCTGGTGACACAAAGAAACATGAGAAAGGATGGAGCCACTCTGTTTGCCCTTCTATACCAGAGTGACGTAAGTTGGAGGAATTGTGAGCAACAGCAGTGTATTGCTCAAAGGCTCAGAAAGCCTAAATCAAGGTGCTAGAAGAGCACACATCAGAAAAGCCACTCCCCGGCTCCAAGAAGAACATGCTGCTGTGTCCCCACTGGTGGGGAGAGGGGCAGCTCTCGGGGGTCTCTTTCATAAGAACACAAATCTTATTGATGAGGTGCTACCATTATGACCTTCTGACCTCTCAAGACTCTGTTTCCTAACCACCAGGGTTAAAATCTCAGCACACAAGTGCTGCTGGAGTGATGGCTCAGTAGGTGAAGCGCTCAATCCCCAAGCATGAGGACCTGAGTTCGTATCCCCAGCACCACTGTAAAAGCCAGGCGGGGCAGCATGGGTCTAAAATCTTGGCACTGGGGAATCAGAAGTAGACAGACCCCTGGAACTCACTGCCTACTAGTCTGGTCAAATGAATGAACTCCAGTTTCAGTGAGAAACCCTGTATCAAAAACCAAGGTGGAGAGTAATTGAGGGAAACATTGGACATTGATCTCTGGTTTCTACATGTAGAACATGCATGAGCACCCACCCACCCCCAATGCGCACAGACACACACAGTATGAATACAGATACCTACCACACATAAACATTCGAATTTGAGAAAGCCACAATCAGCCTGTAGTGGGGGTTTCAGAGAACCTGGAAATGTGGCCTTCTGCACTGGTTTGAAGACTCTTTACAACAAGAAGAGATGCTGAGATAGGCCCTGGCTAGAAGCCAAAACCATGAAAGGGCCACCTTTGGTGGGGGCTGAGGACACTTCTGCACATACAAACCAGACTCGCACAACTTGCTCAGAATCTCTGAGTGGAAGCGAGGTCTCCTGTCCTGTCAGACCTTAGGAATAATCTACAGTGTCTCAACCATTATCCTCTCCCTCAAAGGGAGTCCAACCGGCAATGGTGATATGGGAAGCACCCTTAATTCTTGTGTTCATGAGGTTGTCTCCAAAGAGTGAAGTAGAGGAAAACAAAATACAGGGTGTGCCAGGCAGGGTAAGGCCATGCCCCTGAAACGTGCCCACCCACATTGAGCTGCTTATCAAGCCATTCACAGTTCCAGAAGTTTCCATGCTATACCGAGTATAAACATCCCATGAGTGATGGGGTGACTGTGCCATAGTGTAAAGAATCAGCCCTTTTTTGCAGACTGAGTGCTGGCCCCTTTGTCCTGGGGATGTTGTTCATCAGACCACCAAAGATGCTGTCAGAATCACTCGGGTCCACTCTGTTCATGTCCAACCCCACAAGAAGGTCACATTTCTCCTATCCTCCCCAAGCCCTGATCTTACTCTTCCATTCCCTCCTTGCCACATGTCTCTGACACCTTTGCCGCCCTCCAGCGGGCTTTGCTCCACAATGTGTCGCCTTTCCCAACTTCCTGTTGCTCCAAGAACATGGGCACAGCAGCGTACCATGGAGAATAGAGAGCAGGGCACCCTTGGGTCACTAAGCAAGTCTCACACCCAGAGCTCTGCCTGTCTTACTTAGGTTTTCTTTTGCTGCAACAAAAATACCATGAACCAAAAGCAAGGTGGGGAGGAAAGGGGTAATTTGGCTTACACTTCAGCCTTGCTGTTCATCACTGAAGAAAGTCAGAACAGGAACTCAAACAGGGCAGGATCCTGGACGCAGGAGCAGAAGCCATGCTGCTTCCTGGCTTGCCTCTCCTGGCTTGCTCAGTGTGCTTTCTTATAGAACCCAGGACCATCAGCCCAGGGTTGGCACCACCCACCATAGGCTGGGCCCTCCCCTATTGATCACTAATTGAGAAAATGCTTTACAGCTGGGTCTCATGGAGGCATTTCCTCAGCTGAGGCCCCATCCTCTTTGATGACTCCAGCTTGTGTCAAGTTGACACACAAAACCAGCCGGGACAAGGCCTAGCACTGACTCTACTTTCCCGCGGGCAGAGACAGAGCCTCCATGTAGGAGAGTGACAAGGACTTTAGGAGCACATGGCTATAAGTTGTCTAAGCAGAGGCCCTCACAGAGAACACTTTACACAAGAGCTTATTAAGTCAGTGTGCTGCTTGTGGGTTTGAAAATTCCTTTCCAACAAGCCCCCTTCCTATTAACATCAGAGCCCCCACTCTTCTTAGAGCAAGGCCCAAATCTTTGTGTTCTTTCCTGGCCTGGCCACAGAGCAAGCCTGAGTCAGAATCCTAGGCACAACTTCTAGAAGCTTCTCAGAATTTCAGAGAATGTACAGGGAAGTACCCCCATGCTCCTAGATGGAACAATAGAGTTTGAGCTGCGCAACTCCCCAGAAAATGAGTTCCTGGCTGACTTTGCTGGGCACACAGGGCTCGCGGCTGGGAAATTCAAGTAAAGAGCCCCCATGTAGATGAAGGTTCTCGCCCCACTGTGCTGTGACACACACCCCAGGAATCCCTAAAAGTACCCATATCTGAGATGATTCAGTAGATAAAATGCCTGTCCTGTAAGTACAAGGACCTAAGTTAAAAGCCCAGAAAATCAGGGCATGGCTGCACGTATCTGTGATCTCAACACTGGGGGGAACTGCAGAAACAGGCAGACCCCTAGAACTCACTGGCCATCCATCTGAATACGTGAACTTCAGGTTCAGTGAGAGAACCTACCTCAGTAAATACATAAAGCTGGAAAGCACTCCAAGAAAGACATCCAGCACCTGCCTTGGGCCTCCACACACATACGAACTATATGTATGTGTACCCGAGTGCCTACAGCCACACAAACAAGTACATACCACATACTACACACAGTGAGCACACACAAAGGTTCCATACCCTCCTCATCTCAAAAGCTCCATCGGAAAGTTCCGTAATGACTGCCACTGCCACATCTGGTACTGACAGATGACCGCAAAATGTACCTGAGCTGGAAGTGACTGAGATGTGACAGCTGTCGAAGCTCATACGTGTATGAATTGCTTGGGGATCTTGTTAACATGTGGGTTCTGGCTCAGGAAGCCTGGACAGGTAATGTTGTGAATTTCCGGAGACATCCTGTGATGCTGACCAGTAGGAAACAGCCTACTTTCACAACTGCATCTTCCAAGATCTGTGCCACCTCTGACCCTGAACGGAGAGAGAGAAAGATAGAGAAAGAGAGGGAGCAAGAAAGAGGGAGGGAGGGAGGAAGGAAGGGAGGGAGAGAGAGAGAGAGAGAGAGAGAGAGAGAGAGAGAGAGAGAGAACATGCTTTCCTTGAATGGTACTGGAACTTTGCACAGGAGGAAAAAGCCCAGCTGATCTGCTCATGTGGTGGCTATGGTTGCCCATCTTCTATACTGACGGGGTGGTCCCACCATGGCACCAACCAGGACAAAGGTGTTGAAACCAGCAAAGGTGTGAGCCCAAGTCCACGGTGCCCAAGGGCTTTCCCTGCACAGTGAGGGGCCTGCCATCCACACCCGTGTTGGTGACTGCTTCACTTGTCACAATTTAGAGGCCACCAGGTCGTTAAAAGGGAGACTCTCCCAAGGCCCTGCTGCCCCCTGAGACTCTGTAGGCACTGGTTGCTGGGGAGTGAGAAGATTTTCTTCAGTGGTACAGTGTGTGTTTAATGGCGGTGGTTGTTGTTTAAACTCTACAGAGGTGCACCCCTGAATCTTCAGGGAGACATAATACATGCCTCTCAAATTTTAACATGTACCCTTACCGTAAGCTGAGGATCAAGCAAGTCAAAGGCATACTCAGCCTCTGGAGGTCTGGGGCAGGTCCAAGTTCTGCATTTCTTACAAGCCTTTGGATGAAGATCCTGCTACTGGCCACAGGCCACACTCTAAGTAGCTAGAAGGTAGGACAGAATTTACTGAATTCTGGAAGGGCCCTGGAAAGTAGAGCTTGGGCTGGGAGCACAGCGCAGTGAGGGACATCCCTGCTGTGCAGACGGGTCTCTGTCTCATGCTGCAGCCAAGCACCTGACAAAGCAGCCTATGGTCTCCTGTGGCTCACAGCTCCAGAGCACAGTCCCCGTGGCAGAGGCCATGGTGGCAGGGGCAGGAGGTGTCCCGAGGGGTTCACAGGCAAGAAGCATGAAGTGATGGAAACTGGTACTCATGCTTCCTCCTTTTCATTCAGTCCAGGACCCCAGCCCACCGAACAGTGTTGCCCACGTACAGGGTGAATCTTCCCACATCCATTATCCTAACCTAAGTGACAGGCAATTCTAAATCCTACCAGACTGACAAAATTCACCATCACACCATGCAAACACGTGGACCTGAGTTGGATCTCCAGAACCATGTTTCAAAGAAGAAAAGCCAGGCATGGTCTTCTGCTTTAGTCCCAGGACTAGGAAGTCAGCTTTGGAGCATCGGCCAGTCCCAGGCCGCTAAAACCCTGTCTCAAAATAAATAAATAAATAAGCCAATGTCTGTCCTGAGAAGCAACATTCTCTGGCCTCTCTGTGCACCCGCAGCTATGTGTACCCACTCACATGCACACAATATACATGTGTGCGTGCACCACATACACACACATATATACTTATGTAAGAGCTTATTCACAACCAAAAGTAAGGCTAAAAAGATTGAGAACCCAGGGAAGTGGCTCCATGGGTACAGGAGCCCATTGCTCTGCCTAATGACCTGGAGCCCTGAATTGAACCCTGGGACCCACATGTAGAAAGAGGGAACTGACTCTTACAAGTTGTCCTCTGCCCCCTACACCCATACCATGGCACGTGAACATGAGAGCACACATACACACACACACACACACACACACACACACACACACACACACACAAATTTTTGAGAATTAAATAACACTCATTTTCCAAGGAACCAGCAATAAAAATGGGAAGGACCAGAAGTTTATGGCTGAGATTGTGTTTCCAAAGCTGTGTATTTACTCCTTATCACTCCATAACAAATAATAAAAGTCTATTGCCACATAACAAACTCCACTGCTTCGACAAGCCATGTATTATCTCACAGCTCTGTGGGTCAGAAGTCCAAGTAGGTCAATTAGCGTCTCTGCCCAGAGTGTCACAAGGCCAAAGTCAAGTGCTTATATTTGGAGGCTCAGGGAGAAAAACCACTTCCAGCCCCTTCACACTGATGGCCAGATTCGGGCCCTTAAATCCTTTTCTCACTGGCTGTGGGCCAGAGACTGTTCTCAGCTCCTTGAAGTCATTGTTCTGGGTCAGGGCCTCGAACCACCCACCTCAAAGCTAGCCACAGGTGTCCTCTGTCAAATCTCTATTATGTCCCTACCTGTTACCAGCCAGAAGAAATTTAGCTTTTGAAAGACTAATGGCAGGGGCTGGAGAGACGGCTCAGTGTGCCAAGTATTTGCTGTGCAAGCATGAGGACCCAAGTTCAAATCCCCAGAACCCATGGAAAGCTGAGTCCAGCAGCACAATCTGTAATCCCAGTGTTCCTATAGCAAGAAGGAAATCGGTGACAAGAGAATAGTTCAAAGGTCATGGGCCAGCCAGCCTGGAGTATACAACAGTGAACGATAAAATGAGATCCTATTCAACACGGTAGAAGATGAAGACCAATATTCAAGGCTGTCGTCCGACCTCACATGTGTAGTGTGGTGCTTGCATGGGCACATTCACACACACTAACACACACACATGCACACCCAGTGATATGTCATACCTTCTGCTGCTTCCTATGGCACCACTGATTATCTAAGCCCATCGGATGATCTCCCCAGGTTTAGGTTCACCGGTGTCTTCCATTGTTTTTCTGATGCTGTGATGAACACTACAGTCCAAAGCAATTTGAGGAGAAAAGTGTTTATTTCAGCTTACACTTCCAGGTCACTTGAATGAAGTCAGGGCAGGAACTCAAGGCAGGAACTTGGAGCAGAAACCATGGAGGGGCACAGCTTGCAGATTCACTCTCTGGCTCATGCTCAGCAAGCTTTTCTATGCAGGCCAGCACCACTTGCCTGGGGATGGCACTGCCCACAGTATGCTGGGCCCCTCCTACACCAATTAGCAATCCAAACCAAGCCCCATAGACACGGCCACAGGGGAATCTGACCTAGGCATTCTTCACTTGCGTTTCCCTCTTCCTATGTGACTCTAGGCTGTGTCAAGTAGACGAGAGAAACTAACCAGGACAACTGCTAAACAGCTTTACGTCTTCAAAACCTCTCAGTCCTGGGAGTAATTCCAGGAGGCCCAGTTCTAGGGGACAGTTTAGGATGCTGCCTGCCATGGCTGGGAATAGGAGCCAGGAAACAAAGGCTCTGTACTCATGTTATCTAGTTTCCACATAGCATAATTCGTTTGTGATTGCTTCCTTATATGTGTATGTATGTGTGTGTACACATATTTTTCATAGATTATTATTTATTTATTCTCAGAACTTGGGTCTGGTGTGGCCCAATATGTCTCATATTCACTATGTAGCTGAGGCTGGCCTGGAACTCCTGAACCTCTGTCTCTGCCTCTGACTCCCAATGCTGGCATCCCAGGCCTGTGCCACCACACCTACATCTTTCATTTCTGTTTATTCCTGACTAATATTCCTCTATGGAAACATGCCAGGAAATAATTATCTGTCCACCTCCTGGTGGGCGTGGAGGGTGTTTCCAATCTGGGGCTGTCGGGAAGGAAGCTCCTTTTGAGCATTCATCCATGGGTCTTTGTGTAAACGTACGCTCTGTTTGTTTTTGGCAAAGACCAAGGAGTGGAAAGACTGGGTCATCTAATAGATATGCACGCTCAGCTCTAGGAAACTGCCATGAATAGTTTTCTAGTGTCTGCAGCATGTATAGTCCCACCAGGAGGCCTTACTGCTGCTGCTGGCATGTGTCCTCACCCCAGTGAAGCGCTGTGACAGCTCACTCTAACTCTGCTTGTCCCGGGTGACTGACAGCAGCAAGTATCTCTTGTGTCTCTGTTGGCCATGCACAGATCCTCTTTGATGACCTGTCTGGTCGAATGATTTGTCCACTTGCATGAACGGTGGTTTTGACCTTTTTAGTTTTGAGTTTTGTGCCAGTTGCATATTGTGACCTGCCAGACACCAGCGCAGCGCTGCTAACGCCTTTTACCGCCCTATCAGTCCCGCTTTCATTCTCTTAATTTGATCTTTTTTAAACATCATCTCCCTTTGAAGTCCAGGCTGGTCTGCTGCTCTGCAGCCACAGTATCCCAAGTGGTGGCTGAAATTGCAAGCTTGCACAGAACCACACAGCCAACTTTTTAAAAATATTTACTTCTATTTTTTATGAGTATGAATGTTTTGCCTACATGTATGTCTGTTAACCATGTGTGTGCCTGGTGCCCTTGGGGGTCAGTCAAGGGTGTCAGATCCCTTGGTACTGAAGCTACAGGTAGTTGTGAGTTCAGTACTGGGAACTGAGGCCAGGGCCTCCACAAGAGCATCGAGTGTTCTTAAGTCCTGAGCATTGATCCAGTCCCCACACATCCAACATTAGGAATGTCATTTGTAGAGCAAAGAGTTTACACTTGGAAAACTTCATTTTATCAGTTTTTATACGTTCTGCTTGGTGTGTGTGCGCGCGCACACACACACACACACACACACACACACACACATGTTATGTAAATAAAAAATGCAGGCTGGAGAAATAGATTGGTATAAGAGAGCTTGCTGGAGATCCTGAGCTCAGATCCCCAGCACTGACATAAAAATCTGGGCCTGTCTGCACAGGCTTCTAATGCTAGCTCTGGTGGAGGTGGAGACAGGCAGATCCCTGAGGCTCACTGACCAGCTAGACTCGCCGAAACAGCAAGCTCTGGGTTCAGTGAGAGATCCCATCTCAAGAGAGCAAGGCAGAGAGTGGTAGGGAAGGAAACTCCACTTTCTCCTCTGGCCTTCAAATGCACACTTATGGGTGTGTACACATGCACACACACACACACAAGCACACATACATAGACTCTACTTATTCAAGGTCACAAAGAACTTTTTCTTCTAAGAGTTTTATGTCTGTGATCATTTTGAATGAATTCGAATTTGGACAAAGTAAAGAAAGGTTGACACTCCTGCCCGCACACCACCCCCACTTTAGTTATTCAGTAGTGGAGAAGAGCTGATCTGGGACACCAGTTGCCTTCAACTCTCTGTGGTGCCCAGGGGGCTCACATCCCAACCCTCCCATTCTCAGGGCATCATGTGATTAACATAATTTTGAAAGAAGTCTGTGATTAGGTAGTGCCAACATCTTCAAATTGCTGGGATTGATATCAACCTTTTGTTTTTTACCAGTAACTGAGAATTAACTTCTCAGTTTCTACACAAAACCTTGTTGGGATGTTCTTCAAGTAGCCAAGTGAGAGTCAGAACACATTTCTCCAAAGTATACAGGCCTTTTGAAATGCCTTTTGTGGTTAGCAATGTTCTGTAGATTTCTCATACTTTCCCTTAAATGTATGTTGAAACATTTCACTTGGGATTTTGTATGTTGTTTGAATCTTAGATGGTCTTTTAATAAAAAACCCAGCTATTGGGGTGAAAGCTGAAAGATCAGAGAAGCAGAGCAATCCACAGCCACCACCTATCTATTACCTCACCAACTCCGTGAATCCTTTGACTGAAATCCTCTGAGTCTTCACCTGAAAGGGTCTCAGCTGAACTGCTTTAGTTCCTATTTCCTCACGCCTTATATACCTTTCTCTGCCCTGCCGTCACTTCCTGGGATTGAAGGTGTGTGCGCTTCCCAGTACTGGGATTAAAGGTGTGTGCCACCACTGCCTGGCTCTGTTTCCAGTGTAGCCTTGAACTCAGAGAAATCCAGACAAATCTCTGCCTTCCAAGTGATAAGATTAAGGATGTGTGCCACCACTGCCTGGCATCTATGTCTAATCTAGTGGCTGGCTCTGTCCTCTGATCCTCAGGCAAGCTTTATTAGGGTACACAATATATTACCACATTTGTAATTAAAACTTTTTTAATTTCTAATTATTTGCTGCTCATATGTAGATATGCAGTTAATTTTATATCCTGAAAAATAAGCTAGTGGAGATTTGAGGTTTTCTACGTAAATAAATAATAAAATAACTATGTTATATTTAGAGAGCCTGGCTTCTTTTTCGATGTGTGTTTGCCTTTTAGCCTTTTACAGTCTTTTCATTGTTTTGATTTATTGTTGCAGCTAAATTCTCAGTATGATGGGGTTGGATGTGTAATCTTGTTCCTGATCACAGACAGCACTGTATTTCAACAGGAAGTGTCCTGTTAGATCTAGGATTTCCACAGACACCACTTGTCAATGGAAGGGGCTCAGGCTAACTTTGATGTAAAATCAGTTCCACCATCATGGTGAGGTTAACTCTCTTTCTCAGCAATCTGACAGGCAATTAGGAAAAATGCCAGCCAACCGAGAGTGGACTGTGTGCCAGCTGTGAGCCTGGCTGCTGTGGAGACATCACTGCACGGGCTTCTCATGGGAAGCCCACTGAGACAAACTATGTGCTGTGACCAAACTCTTAAAAGACTTAAGACATCTGAAGTCGCACAAAGGGGGCTCTGCTTCCAATTAATAACAGGGTAGAGAGAAAATTGAGTAGCTGGCAAAGTGCTCGATTTAGAAGTATAATTACCTGAATTCAACTCCCAGAAGCCATGTTTTTAAAAAGCCAGGCATGGTGGCTCATCCTTATAATCCCAGGAATGGGGAGGTGGAGACCGGTGAATCTCTGGGGTTCTAATGGACAGCCAGCCTGGCCTACTCAGTGAACTCCAGACCAGTGAGAGACCTACCACAAAAATAAGGTGAATTGTGCCTAAGGAATAACACCCCAGGGTGACCACTGATCTCCATTTACAGATGCACAGAAGTGTGCGCACATGCACACACACACACACACACACACACACACATACACACACATACCCCAAATACACACACACATACACACATCACATACACACACCATATACACACACGCACACATACACAAACACACACATACACACACCAAACACACACACACCAAACACACACACATATATCACATACACACGCCATACACACGCACACAAACACAGACACCCCTCAAATACACACACATACACACATCACATACACACACCATACACACATACACAAACACACACACACAAAAGCACACAGAAAGAGAAATCAACAGCTAGAAAACAAACATTTGAAAATAATTACAGAACTAAATCTTACTTTAAAAATGAGAAAACAAATAAAATGTAACTGATCAAGAAAAATAATAACAGAACACAAACAGAAACCTCAGGAGTTGGGGACCAGTTCTAACTTCAGATGTCACGGATATTAAGGATGACAAGCTCACTTTTTGATTGTGCTAATTGATTTGGCAACTTAAGAAAAGCAACCAATTCCCAGCAGAGTGTAATTGCCAAAGACGACACAGGATGGAAAGGAACATCTGAAGATCGCCTTGTTCCTTGCAGAAGTGAAGTCTGTTGCCATAAGCCTTCCAGCCGAGGCAACTCCAGCCCTGGTGACTTCACAAGAACTCCACCAAATGTTAAAAGAAGCTGTAAAGCCATCAGCACACAAACTGTTCCAGGAAACAAGACATGGAACACAGCCCACTGTGCTTTATAGGATCAGCTTAACCTCACACCAAAACAGAACAGCACACAGCCAGACAAACAGACCTTGTCAGAGCCTCCGCTAATGGGTTAACACCCTCCCACGAACCTGGAGCATTCCATCCAGCTACCAGCACACTGGACAGACTCATCCACGCCAGTGGGAATGGACCGCTGAGACCTCCAACTTCATCATGTCAAACTTCACTCCAGGATGTGTTTTAAGTGCCTGCCACATTTGCTGGTGTGTTCATTTTTTTTTTCAGAAAGAAACTAAACTAAACTAAACCAGGATA
The DNA here is from genome assembly GCA_902168425.1 of Peromyscus attwateri. Taxonomy (NCBI): domain Eukaryota; kingdom Metazoa; phylum Chordata; class Mammalia; order Rodentia; family Cricetidae; genus Peromyscus; species Peromyscus attwateri. The sequence continues at coordinate 38,337 of CABHPP010146310.1, forward strand.
CAAGGAACAGAGAAAATCAAATTACTTGTTTGGCAGAAACACAAAGATAGCAACTAAGATCTGGGAGAAACCATATTGGAGAGGAATCTGTGGAAGGATGACAGAGAGAAATGGGCCCCTAGTCACTTGCCCTGGTGTGGTGGGAGGACCTTGCACCAGTGCGCACACTCTGAGGAAGGCCCTGTCTGTCCATTTCAGCAGAAGCACTCCTCAGGGACCTTCCTGTTCAGAGTCTCTGTGACACTGAATGTCTTTAATGATTAAGAATCGGGGGTCTGGGCCGGGAGTGCAGCTCAGTGGTAGAGTTTGCCAGGAGGCAGGAGGTTCTAGGTTCCCTTCACAGCACTCAAGAGTCAGGGAAGCGGGAGGAGGAAAGGAAGAAAGGATATCAGTGTCCTCCCTGGAGGATAGAAATCAGTTCCAGGTCCCTGACCACAGGAACATTCCCAGGATGCCTGGTGCCCAGCATCCCTGAAGAACTTGAGTAAAAGTTCTTCACTCTCGGCACACAACACCTGTAAGAACAGCATGGTCAGGCCTTGGTGCCTCAGGCTCAGGGTCTGAGAGAGGACTTTCTGGCTGGCAGGTTGACGGCCGTGGTTGTTTAAAGGAACAAGGCAATGACCATTAATGTCTGAAATGTGAATTGGCCTGGAGAGCATGTGCGGGCAGCCAGCCTGTGCCAGGGTGGTCCGTGGACCTGACACCTGCAAGCAGCCCCTGACGATGTTATTGAGAGAAGCTGAGAGACAGCTCAGAACACAGATGCAACTGGACAATCCTGCTCTATCAAAGAGGGGACAGAACTTTTGTAAAATCCATGTCTACTGTGTTG
>CABHPP010146310.1:39271-51075 GCA_902168425.1 Peromyscus attwateri
GGGAGGAGGAGGAGGAGGAGGAGGGAGGAGGAGGAGGAGGAGGAGGGAGGAGGAGGAGACGACTAGAAACAAATAGTCCTTCCTCGTCACTGTGACACAGTGTTCCAGCACAGCAACTCCATAGTGTACCTTGACGTCTAGCAGCTTTGAATATGTTTTTGTTTTGTGTTATTTTTTTCCTTTTTTTTTAAGACAGTCTCATTACTTTGTCCAGACTCCTGCACTTAAGCAATCCTGCAGCCTCAGCCCTGACCTCTGTCACCAGTAGCTGGGGTTACAGCTATGTACCACTTTGCCTGACAGTTAACAGCACTAGACTGCACAGTGTAATTGAGAATAGAGCTTGTAGCTCAGCCCAGGATTCAGGAAGACCTGGGTTGGATCCTCAGCAGCAAATAAACCAGGTGTGGTGGTGCACATCTGTAATCCCAGCGCTCAGGAAGCAGGGCAGAAGGATAAGAAGCACAGGGATTTCTCTCTGCTCAGATCTCACCAGTCTTCCTGAAACATTTTTGCTTTTCTGAGTCAGCCTGGACGTAGGCCTCTATGTGATTATTCACAGATGCAAACTGGAAATGATCTCTTTAGAGCTACTGGGAGCTTCAGCATCCAGTGGTCATGTACTCAGAGTGATGGGTTAATTTCTGTTTTCTGGAAGGCTTTCCCCTAGAGTTAGCAGGCTGTAAGCTACCCTGAACCACTATTGCCATTGCTCTGAACCACACCAATGCCACCGTCCATCCCTTGGCAAAGAAATCAGAATCCCATGACCTTACATGGTGGGTGTGATTTCACAGTAAGCCCCTCCTGTGGCCAGCCAAGCACATCTCTGAAGCTGTATTGGCTAGGATATGGGTCTAATTGTCAGAGCCTGGGCCCTGGCAGCCCTAACAATACAGGCTATGCCATTAGTCCTTAATGTGCCAATTCAAGAGACAGGAACAGTGAAACAGGGAGGAAGGAGATGTAGTCAATGAGGCTACATTGGGAAAAGGAACAAAGATATTTCTGTGACAACTCCCCTGTCCCCTAGTCTACCTTCAGGGTCCTGCAGGAGGGTTAGGTTTAAATAGAAGGGAGGAGATATGCATAGCTTTGCAGTCCAGTTAAAGTATGGTCCTGCCCACCCTCATCATCCAGTCTGTCCTGCACGGTGGTTAGAACTATGGGGCATCTTTCCAGGAGCAAGTTCCTCTGGCTGGCACCAGGCCTCAGTCCTTTCCTCCCTCCAGCAGGAGATTTCTGGGGAGATTCCAGTTCCTTGGGGACATTGTTTTTGTAGTCTGATAGCTCAGGGAAGAACACAAGTCTGTCTGGTTTAGAAACTCTCTCATTCCTGTCAGCGGCCATGCAGGGGAAATTTTGAGTTGGATTTGGATTGGTGGATTTGGGAACGGGCAACCTTAGCTCAGATAGAAGAATGTCCTATTAACTAGGTCTCAAGAAGCCCCTGGACTTCAAGATCAGGAGCCATATATCAGCACAGGACAACTACAGTCAGCAGGGGTGTTGGCAGTGGCTGGTTCTGTCTGGACAGCTCTAGAAACTCACAACCCACCTCATTACATTCTGTTCATAGTGTCCTGTGCTCATCAGCCTGGGCCACTTGTGCCTATGGCAGAGTAGGGCAAGCTGTTCAGAGAGTGAAATACACAGAGGCCAGCCACTTGGGCATATATTCATGAGCATCCAGAGGTACAGCCAGTTCCATTGCTGTGGGAGCCCAAATTACTCAGGGTCAGAGAATCTGAGCTTGCTTTACCGAGCAGGGCTGCATAATGGGCTGATTTGACCATTGGCGTGGTTACCAGGTGTTTTGAAGGGGCTACACTTGGCTGTATAGTGTGCTTTGATCTTGCAAGAGGGAGGTCTTTTGCCTCTCCCCTTGGCATATTATAAAAAAGCCTTTTTGAATAAACCTCGGGGCTGTTGGGTACTGACCCAGGCCCTCCCGAAGCTATCCTGTGTCTCTGTCTTTCTCCTGTTCGTCTAGGTCTATTTTTCTATCTGATATTTTCTCATTCCTCTCTCCTCCACCCAAGAACCCTTTGAAAGGTGGGAGCAGGTCGGAGCTGGACTCCCACAGCCTACCACACACCGCCACCTCCCTCTCCCAGCAAGCTGGCCACATTGTTGATATGCATTCACAGGCAGCCAGAAGGGCAACCAGCCCCACCACCACTCTCCTTTCCCACTAAGCCTGCCATTTGCCTCTGCTTGGTGTTGAGCCACAGTATAGGGGTGGTTCCAAAGCAAGCCAGTCCACAGGGGACCTTGCTGGGGGTGACAGGGATACCTTGCGTATGTCCCAGCAGTTCTGGGCTCTTCCCAAGGCTGACAGTCATCTGAGAGTAACTTGGGACTGTGCCAGAGTCACCCTGAAGTAATCATTACTTCTATAAAGTGACTCAGATCAGTCAGGCATGTGCAGGTGTAAGACAAGCCACTAAGTGGGGGAAGGAGCCGCGAGGCAGCCCTCTGAGGCACCTCAGACCCCCCACTGTCCTCTGTGCCTTTGTGCCTCCCTCCAAATGGGGGAGCCCTCATGACTCACAGCAGTACTCTGACACCAGGGAGGGTGTGTGTCCCTGAAGGACAGCAGCTGGGACAGACAAGGGCAGGAAGAGCCAGCAAGGTGGCTGAACTCACGCTTCCCAAGGGATCATGAGCGAGAACCCTTAGGGCAGATGAACGTCAAATGCGGAAGGAGTAAGAGGGCGAATTAGCGGACCAGAAGCCTGGACCACGGCATGAGAGGTTTCTGGTGTGGTGTTCAAGAGGGATGCTGAGATGGACCACTGTGGGTAAAAAGTCTCTTAGGAGGGTTTTAACACCATGGAGAAAGAAACAGCATGGCAGGGACTCTGAGAAGAGTTCAGGCCCCAGTGCCAGAGACAGGATGACGGGGTCTCTGAAGCAAAGTCATGCCCTGGCAGGGCTGAGGTCCTTTATGTTAGCTCTCGAGGAGGGGAGTGGTTTCACCACGAGATTCTGCAGCCAGGCTCTCTGATTCCCAGGCAGGAGGCGAGGAAAGGGGTGGGAGCAGATGGGCGCCCCTGATGTGAACTCACTTCCCAGGTGAGAATCCCTAGCATGTGAAGTCTGTTAGCCAGAGAGTTGCAGTTTGTGTCGGGGGTGGGGTGGGGGCCGGTATCAGTGAGAGGGGAAGGGCTCCTGCAGGTGCTGTGGCCCAGAGAGCAGTCAGGTCTGGATTCTACCATTACATGCCACCACTTATAGAGGACCTCAGGAAGACAGGGCCATGCTGGGGGCTGCCACCTTCCTGGCCTCTGTTTCACTCCATCCCCTGTCTACTCACACTCTCTCCCTCCCAGGTCACATCCACCCAGCTGCGCCTCCTCCTCCTAGTTGCACTGACAACCCATCCCCACTATACTGCCTACCCGGCCTCCATGCCCCACAAAAGCCATGGCCAGGGTCTCCCTTCCCTTGGTGCCGAGGCCCGCACGTATCCCTAGGTGACCCAGCCTGCTGCCATTGTCTCCCACTACTGCAGCGAACACCAGGAGTAACTAAGGCAAGCTGGGTCTCATCAGACAAGCCAGGGAGCTTGGAGAAGCCGCAGAAGCCTTCTCCTCCTCTGCCTGTGACATCTCTCAGAGCATGCTCAGAACAAGCTCTACCACTGAACCACACCCCCAGCCCAGCCTAGAGGTAAGCTATATCCTTCCCTGCTCAGAGAGCTCCAGGCCACTGAGAGACCCTGTCTCAAAAAACAAAGTGGACGGCTTCTGAGGTACAATGTCCACGGTTGGCCTCTGTCTTCACATGTGCATGCCCCACACATGCACCCAAATAAACACACACACACACACACACACACACACACACACACACGCACGCACTCACCACAGCATAAATGAATAATTTTAATGTTTTTAAAGAATTATTTATTTGTATCTTACGTGTATGGCTGTTTTGCCTACATCTGTTCCTGTGCACCACAAACATCCAGTACCCATGCAACCCAGAAGGGCAGAAGAAGGTGTTACATACGGTTGTGAACTGCCATGTGAGTATTGGGAATCGAACCCTGGGCTTCTGGAGAGCAGCCAGTGCTTTGTTGGTGAGCCATCTCACCGACATCATAAATAAGTAAGGAAACTTTAAAAATGTAAAAATTAGACAGATGGAGTGACATTCAGTCAAACCTTTCTCCCACCACAAAGAACAGGGTGGAGGAATCAAAGTTAGCTGCAGACTGGGAGGGAGGATTTGCCAGCTATTCACCCAGTGAGGGATCAATGATGAGAACGCACAGGGAGCTCATACACGGTCGTGCTGCCAGCTATGAACCCGTGGTGGATAGGAGCAGCAGCTGGAACCTCATGCCTACCCTCAAACCCCACAGGCATGCCTCAGTCTCCAGCACAGTGCTCTCTTACGGGACACCTTGCCCTGTGTCAGTGTGTCAGACATGAGTCTGAATCCTTGGTGGTTCAGGCATGATCCCAGCCTTTGCACATGACCACTGCCAGGCTAGGGGGATACCGACGCATGGGACTTGGCATCATTGAATTGCCATTTGGAGTAAGGTCCTGAGACCTTGAAGACTTGCTTTCCCTCAGCCATGCCATCCCAGTTAGAGCACAATCAGAGTGGTGATGGCCTGGGGATCCTTGGATCCAAGGATGATCTTGGAGATCCCCCTGGAGGAAGCAGGCAGGCATGTGGTGGGTCTGACTGTCTCTAGCTTCTGTGTACTGATGTGAGAGCATGTTCATCACACCCCATCTCCCTATCTAGATAAAAAGCTCTGGTTCTTTAGAGGCACTGTCTGCTGGTCCTGTCCTATATGGCCCCCAGGAATGAGGGCCACTGCCATAGTCTCACCTGCCTGCCAATTAATTCTGTGACCTCCATCAGAACCCTGGGTGGGAACCCTGGTGGGAATCACAGGTCTTCAACCCTCCCCCAGGGCTTTTGTGAGCAGCCATCACCTACCTCCACTCCCATCCCGCCCTGACTGACAGACAAGGTCTGGTAGGGGCCAGCCACCACACAGGAAAAGATTGTTCAGTATCTGTTTACTGATAGAATACTAAAGCCGAAAGACACGATGAGGCCAGCATGGATAGGTTGCTCAATAAATAGTTTTGGAATGAAAGACTTAATAATTATTCGGACTGTAGATGACATCAAAACTATTGGGCTGGAGAGATAGCTCGGTGGACAAAGTGCTTGCTTTTCAAACAAGGACCAGAATTCAGTCAGGTCCCCAGAACCCACGTAAATGCCAAGCTGGTATGGCGATAGCTTTTAAGTCCAATGTTCAGAAGGTAGAGACAAGGGAATCCTTGAAGCGAGGTGACCAGCTGGACTAGCCAAATCAGCAAGTTCCAGATGCAGTCTAGAGACCCCACACCAATGCACAAGGTGGAGAGTGAGCAAGGAAGATTCTTAACATCACTTTAGGCCTTAAGATGCACACACACACACACACACACACACACACACACACACGCAAACATGCACACATATACACACACACCACATATATACACACACACACACACACGTGTAAAGATATTACAGTTTAGGGTTTGGGGGTTCAGCTCACTGGTAACATGATTCCATAATATTGTGAGGTCCAGGGTTTTAATCCTAGCATCACAGAAAGAAAATACTACAGCATGTAACAATATTAGGGTCTCAAGTTTAAAACTCTTTTTTTACCTAAGCATACAGATTTGGTAAATTACACATTTGAGTAAACTAGGAATTGTAGGAATATGGGGTTTATTTTTGGTTTGGTTAGATTTGTTTGGTTGGTTGGTTGGTTTGGGGTCAGAATAAAAGGGGTTGGCCACAAGAAAAAGTATAAAGGCCAACAAATACATTGACATGTTCACATGGTGCTTATATGTCTCATAAGAGAAATTAGACACCTTTGCATAAATAGTAATTATGAAAGTGCACATTAAAACAAGAGAGCATCCTCAAGGATCAGCTGGTAGACTAGTGTGGTATCTGTTCCTGAGGCACTCCCAGTGGGCATGCAAGTCAGCGTGAGATCTAGAGTGTACTATAGCAACGCTACAGAAAATCAAAACTGCCTACCCAAGACAGTGCCAGCCCATGGCAGAGAAGTGACAGCGAAGCCTCAGAACAACCAGGGTGTCCATCAGGGCAGCAAGATTGGGAAGCCCCTGGGCAGGTGAGTAGCTCCTAACTGGGGGAGTGCTCATGAGTGCTCATACTGCAGAGTATGCACTGTTATGTTTATTCACAGGCATGTGCTGATAGGAATGGTTACATAGGTGTGTGTGTGTGTGTGTGTGTGTGTGTGTGTGTGTGCAGGTGTGCAGGTGTGCATTTGTCTGCTCTTGCAAGAACAGAGGGGGTCAGCAGTTCCATGGTGATTGGCAGATAAAGATCCACCTGGCCAGAGCACCAAGCAACTAGCATATGTAGATGTATCTAATCCTCATGACATCCACCCCATTGACCGGGAAACTGAGGTAGGGTTGGCCAAGTGACCCATTTGACTCCAAAGCCAGACAACAATACCTACCATCCATGACCAGAACAATTTATCCTATTCTGCTGGCAGGCTTAAAATACTGAAGGCGGCTTAAACTGGTGTCCCCAGCATGTTTGAGGTGGAGTGTGAAGAGCCAAGGCTGGGCTACATAGTGAGCCTGTCATTGAAACATGCAAAACTACAAAAAGCAGCATAGAGGCTCGGGAGGTCGCTTAGTCAACAAAGTACTTGCCTTGCAAGCGTGTGGACCTGAGTCTGAACCCACATACAAAGTCACTGTGGTGTGGCATGCAGCTGTAATCCCAGCACTGGGGATGGAAGGACAGGAGGATCCCTGGGACTCACCAACCAGCCAGCTTAAACTACCTGGTGAGCCCCAAGGCCAGTGATTGGTCTTGTCTAAAAAAAAAGGTGGGTGGCTCTCAAGGAAAGACAATAGGATTGACTTCTGACCCTCACATGTACATACACTTGTACACACACACACACACACACACACACACACACACACACACACACAGCAGGAAGGCAGGCACATTGTTAAACATTTTAAGTGGAGGGACTCTGGGCATTCATTTACTTTTTTTTATTTCTTCTTTTTAAAACAGTTTTATACAGAAGTTTCTTAGCGTAATGATCAAACCAGTCACGTCTCTTCCTCCTTGAGGATGAGGCAAACCTGGGCTTTCTCCTTTCTGTCCAAGTGAGGTGATGCATGTGGGCTCCTCGGAGAGGCATGGTCCACATGACGCTGAGTTACACAATCAGCACGATTCTCGGGAACTGCAGTGCACCTGAGTTCCTGATGTAATCCCTGGATCCCAGAGCCATCAAACACAGCTTCAAAAAATAAAAGGGGTACACCCAGCCCACACCCTGATGCTGTAATCCATCATTAATTAGGGGAAAGAAAGAGAGAGCTGTCTGGTTTTATGATCTCAGCTTTTCCACCTGGAGAATGAGCCCTAAGGATTCCATGTAGCCCTTCACCAGCACCAAGTCAATCACAAGGGACTACAGACAGCTTTTTGGCACTTGCTCCTAAGCCAGCCCACAGTGTCAGAGGTTAGACCAGAACACATGCTAGTCCAGTCCAGACTTTTAGTTTCAGACTTCTTATCTAGTGTGTGTGTAGAGGGGAAAGGGTTGCGCATGCATGTGGGTACAGGGATGCATTTGGAGCCTAGGGAGGGTGTCAGGTGCTGGCCTCTACTGCTCTCCTCCGTATCCTTGGAAGACAGTGTCTCTCACTGAATTGGAAGCTTGAAGCCTTGGCTAGGCTGGTAGACCAGTGAGCTCACAGAATCTTCCTGTCTCCACCGCACCCCCTGCAATTCCACCCTACCCCACAGCTACGCCAGACTTTGTATGTGGGTGCTGGGAATTTGAACTCAACTCCTCCTGCTTGAGAGCAAGTGCTTTTACCCACAGAGTCTTTTCCCCGCCCCCTGCATGTTTAATTAGACATGTTACTTCCAATAGTGAATAAATACACATTCCTTGTAGTGTGTGTGTGTGTGTGTGTGTGTGTGTGTGTGTGTGTGTGCGCGCGCGCTCGCGCGCTCACATGCGCGTGCACACATGCCTGCATCTGTATGCAGGAGTGCATGCTCATGTGTATGGTGCACTAGTGTGTGCAGAAGTGTGGAGGTCAGAGGACAACCTCAGGTATTGGTCCTCAGGTGCCATCCACCTTGTTTTTGGAGACAGGGTCATCTGGTAGCCTGGCCTGGCTGCAAGCTCCAGGAGTCTCTTGGCTGTCTTCTCAGCCCTGGCATCACAAGCATGCACCACCATGCCTGACCTTTTCTGTGGACACTGAGGATTCAAGCTCAGGTCCTCACGCTTTTTCACTGCAAGCACTTTACTGAGTAAGCTAGTGCCTCAGCCTGTGTTTCCGTATCTTTTAATTTAACTTAATTAATTATTTTTTTTGAGATAAGGCCTCACTGTGCTGCCCAGGTGTCAGAGCCAAGGTGTTCCTTCCGATTCAGTCCCCTGAGTAGCTAAGAGAGGACATGCCAGAGTCCTGGTTGGTACATACTTTTCCACCTAGGGAGCCTAGCTTGGTGGAGGCCTGGCCTCCTATCCTCCATGAGGTTAACTTGATTGGGCTGAGAGATACTTCGAGGATGAGGAAAACCCACCCTTGTGTCGTCTCTGAGGGTGTTCCCAAGATGAACAGCAACAGATCAAGGGGGCTGTGACCTAATCAAGGGTTCAGCTGTGGGACTCACAATTGGAACAGACGATCAGGAAGTGCTTGAACTGTGGAAGGTGGGGCACGCTCTGAGGAACAGGGCACTGGGGGCCAGTCTCTGAGGCACTTTCCTGCCTGTTGGCGATCTATGGTGATATTTTGTTTGTACTGAAATATGATTTTATTTGTATGTTAATAAATAAAGTTGCCTGGGGGTTAGAGCTAATAGCAAGTCATAGCAGAAGCCGGGCAGTGGTGGTGCACGCCTTTAATCCCTGCACTCGGGAGGCAGAGCTAGGCGGATCTCTGTGTGTTCAAGGATACAGCCAGCATGGAGACACACATCTTTAATTTCAATACCAACCATAGAAGACCTGGAGGTCTGTATAGACAGGCAGTGACGAGGAGGTCATGTGGTTGGGTTTACAACCAATGAGAAGGTAGAACGGAAAGTCAATAAAAGCACAGACACAGAGGAAGTAGGCCTCTTTGTGGTGGTATTGTGTTCCTCAAAATATTGTGTACCTTAATAAACTTATCTGGGGTCAGAGACAGAACAGCCACAATATTAAACAGAGGTTAGGCAGTGGTAGCACACGCCTTTAATCCTAGCATTCCAGAGGCAGAAATCCATGTGTTCAAGGATACACCCAAGCATGGTGACCAACGCCTTTAATCCCAGAAAGCAAGCCTTCAATCCCAGGCAGTGGTGGTAGAAAGCAGAAAGGTATATAAGGCGTGAGGACCAGAAACTAGAGGCATTTCCCCTGGAGAGGCATTTGGCCTGGAGAGGCATTTGGCCTGGAGAAGCATGTGGCTGGTTAAGCATTCAGGCTTTTAAGAAGCAGCAGTTCAGCTGAGAGCCATTCGGATATGAGGACTCAGAGGTCTCCAGTCTAAGGAAACAAGACCAGCTGAGGATCTGGCGAGATGAGGTAGCTGTGGCTTGTTCTGTCTCTCTGACCTTCCAGTGTTCACCCCCAATACCTGGCTGAGGTTTGATTTTATTAATAAGACTTTTAAGATTCATGCTACGCCTCTTTCTGAGGGGAAGGACGACATCGGCAGCGAAGGGTAAGAAGGCGGTTTTAACTCTCAGCTCTCAGCTACTGCTCTGACCTCTTGGGCTTTTAACTCTGCAATTGGCTCTGTGTTTCTTATTTAATAAGACTGTTCATCTACACTGATCCACTGGCCACCATGATGTAAGCAGCCCTCCTCTATGACACCCCACCCTCCATGATGGGCTGACACCTCTGATACCCTGAGCCCAAACACATTTTCCTGTTTAAATTGCACTGTGTCCAGGATCTTATCACAGTGATAATGAAACTGACTTCTACACCCCTTAGGCTCAAGCATAGCCACTTCTTTCAGAAAGATGCTGGCTGGGTGAGTGTCCTGGGGATGTCCCCACCTCAGCACTTGGCTAAAGAAATTGAAATGTATGAGGTCACCAGCCGCCACAGACCCTCATGGAGGAGTTGCCTTCATTTAGGAACTGCCTACACAAGCTCTAAGAAATGGGGTGCCCGAGGGAACTCCCCAGGCAGAGAAGTGGGAGGAGGATATTGAGTCTTAAGCAAGAAAAAGAAGGATAAACCACCTACTCTTCCCAGAAGGTGCAAGGCAGGAGTGTGGAGCAAGCAAAGGGCAGGGAGGCCCTATGGTCAAGAGTGGATGTGGGGCTCAGTCTCCACTGATGCCCTGGTGCCTAAGAACCCTGAGGAACCAGGACAGATGAAAGCCTGAATGAACTCAGCTGGATGGCAGCTGGACCCTAAAAGACCTATTCCACTCCTCTGGGGGCTCAAGAACATGGCATGATAGGGTTCTAACCTAGGACAAAGCTAGGCTACATCTTTAGCAGGACAGGGAGGGGCCGGGACTGGGTTTCATGTCCTCAGCTAATACCACACACAACAGGGAAGCTCCATACATACAAACTGACCTGACCCAGGCAATTGGGACTTGAACCACTGAAGGGCATGCAGAACTGTGGGCAAGGCTCTGCCTTTACTCTGGATGAAGATGAGCTGCTGGTTTCTAGCTCTGCCTTGATCCTGGCCAGTGCCTCAAATGACAGTTTAGTGACACCTGTTCCCAGGATAGAGTAGACATGAGGTAGATACACCCTGAGCAATTAGCTAATGATAGAAGGGCTTACCGCATGGGTTCTCAACCTGTGGGTCATGACCCCAAAAGACCATCAGAAAACACAGATATTTACATTATGATTCAGAACAGTAGCAAAATTACAATTATGAAGTAGCAATGAAATAATGTTATGGTTGAGGGCCACCACAACATGAGGAACTGTATTAAAGGGTCACAGCCTTAGGAAGGTTGAGAACCGCTGGTTTACAGCAAGGCAAATGTTCTCTGTGCTTTTACAGGATACCAGGCAGACACTCATGCTTTGTCCAGACATGTCCCACTTAAACCCCACAAGTTCAGAATAATCCCCTTCCTCACAGTTCTGACATATGGGAGATACAAACGTCTGGGCCTTTTGAGTTCAGAGCTTCAACATTCTTCTCCATGTTTCTAGGACCTCCAGACCACATGGAAGAGAGAAAAGACAGCAGAGGAAAAAGGATGCCATTCTGGACAGCCCCACCCAGAGAGGTCAGAGATGAATGTAGACTGACTACTCATTTAATTCCTGCTTCACTGAAGAAGCCAGCTGAGCCTTGCCCACACTGTAGAAAAAATATAGAGTACGATAGAGTGTCCCAGCAGTGATGGTACACTCACGCCATCAAATACAGATGCTTCTGTTGCTAGAAGAAACTACTTAAAGCTGGAAATTGTTGGTTTATTCTTAAAGAGGCTTGTTTAACGTACAGTTTTGGAGATGTAGACAGTATGGTAGCAACTCTGGGAGGTCCCCAGGCTGCATGCACCTCTGTTAGACGGCTTCACAGAAGAAGCACATGCTGGAGGAGTCCCACCAGAGGACAGAACATGAAGAGGAACAGGCATAGTCCTTTAGAACAACAAACTCTTGAGAGAACAAACTAATTCCTCTCCAGCACAGTGTTCCCAGTGACCCTAGTTCCTCTCCAGCAGAGTGCTCCCAGCGACCCACCATCTCCT